>MJUU01064154.1:21344-34581 GCA_002080025.1 Modiolus philippinarum
CCCCCCCCCCCCCTCCTCAGGTTAAATTGTCGGTCCCTTATATCGCTTTAGTATCATTTTCAGAAATATACTCTTGGAACTACATTCTTATCAATCCCGTTGTCAATTTTCATACAGCTTTGCTTTACAGTTTTTGATATCATTCGATCAAAAGTAAAATTCTTTCAGGTTGAAAATACACAGTCTCAAATGAACTTTCATAGCACATTAAAGACAAACTAATAGATTTTTCTATTCTACACAATTTTTTCATACATTTTGAGCAATATCAGTTTCCCGGTTTTCGTTTGGTTATAGCAACTTGAAGATTTTATTCCACCTTATAGGTTCAATCTTTCAAGATTTTTTTTGCAGTTCGGACCTTTAGTCTGCTAGAAAACATTTTACACTTTTTCTGTAGACATAATTAAAAGCTTTGAAATCGCGAAAAAAAACTGCTGCTGTTGTCTCTTTCTACATTGGTAACATTTGATGATTACACCTGGTCTTCAACGTCCACATCTACCCGGAAATCCAACTTGAAAATAGAAAAAAGTTGAAATTTTTACCACCCTTAAAATGCCGTCATTAAATTTTTCACCTGAATAGTAGGAACATCTTCTCACTGTGTGTGTTTCAAGTATTGAGGCATTAAGATCTAGCAATTTGGGAAAATTTCAGGCAAAAATTACTAGAAGTAAATAAAAATAATAATCTAATATTTAATCTCCTAGAAAATTGCTAGTCAAATGTATTTTGTGGAAAGACGAACAAAAACTAGACTTTTTTTCAGCAATAGCATGAATAGCTAATGTCACCAGTGACAACTGCAACCAATTTGACTATTGCATTCTGTTTACAGCGTAAACATCTACCATGAAACCTCTGCGTATTTTGTCCGTCATCTTAGAAATTGCTTAACGTATTATTATTTCCCCTTGAAACGCACTAGTTTTACACTGTTCGAGTTCTAAACCAAGAACGAGAGCATTCAGTTAGGGCGTCTCCTAGACAACTATTGGAATTAATAAATAATGATAAGGAACAAACATTTTTAACATTAAAACAATAACAATATTATTCTCAAAACCCCTTTTGCCTCCACATAAAAATAACTAGAGGCTCACATGAGCCTGTATCGCTCACCTGGTGACTGGTTTTATTCATTGTCACGAAGAGACCACCCATTCATACTATAAATCAGTTCACCAGATGTTACATTTTCAATCTTGGATGAGTTACAAAACATAAAAATTACAAATTTTGAAAGGGAACACCCAAAGACAATCGTAACCAAACTTGGTTCCAATTGGCTCAGTAGGTTCAGAGGAGAAGACATGTGAATGCATTTCCCATAGGGCCCGTATATTAAACTATGTTCCACGCTGGCAGCCATCTTGGATGAGGTACAAACGTCAAAATCACAAACTTTCAAGGGGACCACCTAAAGACTATTGTGATCAAGTTTAGTTTCAATTGGCTCAGTAGTTTCAGAGAAGAAGATACATTTCCAATATGGTCCTATGTTAAACTATGTCCTGTGCTGATGACTATCTTGGATGAGGTACGAACATAAAATCACAAACGTTAAAGGGGACCAGCTAAGGACTATTGTATCCAAGTTTGGTTCCTATTGGCTTATAGTGGTTTCAAGAGAAAAGACCTTTGAATGTATTTCCCATAGGGTCCCTTTGTTAAACTATGTTCCCCGCTGGCGGCCATCTTGGATGAGGTGCAACCACAAAAATAACAAACTTTAAAGGGGACCACCTGAGGATTATTGTGACAAAATTTGGTCCACATTGGCTCAGTGGTTTCAGAGGAGAAGATCTTTGAATGCATTTCCCATAGGTCCTATGTTAAACTATGTCCCCTAGTGGCGGCCATCTTGGATGAGATGCTAATCTGCTGGACATATGTAGAAATTGTAGTCCTGGAAAAGCTCAACACTTTTGTAATTCACATTTAACCTCCATCTCAAACAGTTTTTGAAATAAAAGTAAAAATGTTATAAAATCGTGAAAATTCAAAGAAAAAGGGCCATAACTTCTATGTGGACCCACAGATTTTCTTCAAACTTGAAGAAAATGTAGATCTTGCTATGCTGACCATTTTTGTAATTTAAACTTCAGTTCTATCTTCTACCATTTTAAATATATAAGACTAAAAGTAACAAAAAAAAAAAACGAAAATTTTACGGAAAAGGGGCAATTACTCCAAGATGGGTTATCGGATATTCTTCAAAATTGCAGGGCGGGTAGATCTTATCATGCTGATTATTTTTACTTCATCAGATTTTTGATATCTGTAACCGTTTTTGAGCAATTTGCAAAAAACAGCAATTTACCCCTATGTTCTATTTTTAGTAACAGCGGCCATGTTGTTTAATCTACGGACATAAAAATCACAAACTTGAAAGAGCATACCCTGGTGATAATTCAAGCCAAGTTTGGGCAGTATTGGCCCAGCAGTTTCAGAGGAGAAGATCTTTGAATAAAAGTAAACGGACGGACGGACGGACGACGGACGCCGAGTGATGGCAATAGCTCACATGGTCTTTGGCCAGGTGAGCTAATAACAATACATGTAATAATAATAATAATAATGAATAAACAGAACAGTTACATAATGACTTCTTGTCTTCATAAGGAGTATCATAATAAAGTAAGTGAGACCCTAATGAATAATCCAAGGACAATGGCAACATCGGGAACAACAAAGAAACAGAAACACAACAGGAGCACGACAAAGAAAAGAAAATGAAGACACACACACACACACACAAAGATAAAAAACATAGACCAAATAATAACCATGGGTGAGATAAGGTACACCGGTAGAATAGGTATATCCTGCTTCTTATAAGACACCCGCAGTGTTGAACATGTGAAATCCGGTATTTAAGTCAAATCCGGTAGAGGAAACAACAATTAAGCTTTGAAGGGTAAGATCTGTTGTAATTTGGGAAACAGATATTCCATAGCGGATAAGACTGGAGTAATGAAGTACAAGTAAGCAATACATATGGATCAGCAGAGTTTTTCGGAGATTGATTGATTGTAACGGGGTTTAACGTCACTTTCAGCAGAAATTCAGCTATCTCATGACAGTCAGTTTTAGTGCTGGAGGAAGCCGGAAAATACCGACCTTGAGTAGGTAACTTACATACATTATCACTTACGATTGTAAGTCGAGTGCACCCTTTTTTGTAATGTACAAAGTAGGGCGCGAACTCACACCGCAGTGGTGATAGACTACAGTGGTTGTATAGGTAGTAGAACTACCTTATCCACTCGGTCACCCAGGCCCCCTTGAAGAAAAAGAAACAAACGTCTTAATGTCATCTTCTTAAAAGTACTTGTACTAGTCCTCTCTATTTTCTGTTTATGTGATATATACGTAATTGCGGTGTACTGCTTCACTTTTTAGTATGAAATAACAGGGAAACCATTTTACGAAAATTAAAATTCTTTATAAGAAAAACGTCATGTTTTAGAATCGACGAATCATCATAATTGTTTTATCAATATCTTCAAAGTTTAGCCACAGTGGGTGATGTCGACGATTCAGGTCACATGCATCACACGCTGCATACCACCATCCGCTATCATAGCGATCTGCACAGTTACTGGAATAGGCATCATTGTCTTGGTCTTTTGTGGTAAACTCATGTCCATTTTGTTTGTAAGTATTGCTGTTGTAATTGAAATGATCACCTAAAACAATTGGATGCAAACTTTAACAAATAAGAATATGCAGTGTGTTTAAAATTTAACAAGAGGTTCTCAAGAGGCTGTATCGCTCACCTTGGTCAACGCTGACATATACAATCCAAAAAACTTAATAATGATTTTCAAGTATGTTGATATACCTTGATGTTATTTGCTTCAAAGTTGAACTATATTTCCTGATGGCAACCATTTTGGATATGGTGAAAACTTACTGGTCACCTTTTTTTAGGGTGACCACAGTCACTGAGGTAAAGTGGGGTGCAGACATAACCTCTCATAAAGTTTACTTGGAGCAGTAATGAAAGCTCCTCTACGTTACCTTATAATAGGTATCAAGACTGCTCTAGAACTGCTCTAAGTTTGTTCTAGGATACTGACCGCTCTGACTAGTCATGGTCGTACTTAGAATCCTGGCCGTTCTTGTCAGATAGAGCTATGACCGCGTTGACCTGCTCAACTCATGACCGTTCTACCAAAGTCTGTTCTCATCATAACTGTTCAACTTAAGTCTGCTTTGACCACGACTGCTCTCAATTGACCTGTTTTTGCTCTGACAACTCTTGTGACAGCCCCGAAAAATATTCAAAACGGGTCCAATATTTACACATACTTCATATATTTAATGTTTATTTATATTATAAAAACAAAGTGATATTGAAAAAAATATATTTATATTTTTGAAATGAATTTTTCAGATATAAAATTGCATTTGTGGTCTTTATTATTTTGTTCAAGTTTGGCTTCCATTGGCTTTGTTGTTTTAAAGGAGAAAATATTTTAATTCTTTGAAAATAGTGTCCATTGTTAAACTATGATCCCTGCTGGCAGCCATCTTGGATATGATGCGGAATTGCCGGGCACATTTTAAGGGAACCAACTAAAGACTATTGTGACAAAGTTTGGTTCCATTTGGCTCAGTGGTTTCACAGGTCAGGATCTTTGATTGTGTTTTCAAATAGAGTACAATGTTAAACTAAGTCCAACCGTTTGCGGCCATCTAATTCGAAGTGCGAACTTTTAAAGGGAACCAAGCTTGGATAATATTAGCTTTGTTTTTTTCTGAGAAGATTTTTGAATGCTTTCTCATAGGGCCCAATGTTTAACATGGTTTCCCGCTTGCGGCCATTTTGGATGTGATGCCTACTTGCTGGACACATTTTTAAAGGGATCCTTAAGACTATTGTGAACAAGGTTGCTTTCAACTGGCTAATTTTCAAAATGAGATCTTAGAAAATGTTTTTCCAAAAAATAAACTAAGTTCCCAGCTGATGGTCATCTTGAAAGAGGTCGAACAACTTGACCATGTTTAATAAAATTTAGCCCTTGACATAGTGAAATTTTTTGCATTTAAAACAACTTGAACTCTATTTCAAATTATTTTGGAAATATAAGACAAAAGGTATAAAATAACGAAGAATTGACCAGGAAAGGGCTATATCTCCTTTATGGGTACTTGGATTTTCTTCAAAATTTCTAAATGAGTAGATCTTGATATGCTCTTGATTTGCCCTGTCTGTCTGTCTGTCTGAAACTTTAACCTGGCTTATAACTTTTATACCAGATGTTATAGGAACTTCAAATTTGGTATGTGTATTGATCATCTGAAGCTGAACACCATTATGCAAATTTCACTAAGGTCAGGTCAAAGGTCAAGGTCACAGAGGTCAAAAGGTCAAAATCTAGATTTTGCTATAGCTCGTTAATTACAATAGCTAGAGTCTAAATATTATACATGAATATTGTGAATAGATCTAACAAAGCTCAATATAAAACCACCAAAAAAAAATTGGGTTAGGTCAGGTCAAAGGTCAAGGTCACTGAGTGCAAATTTGAAAACTTTAACAAAAACTTTAACATTGCCTATATCTTTTCAACCAGATGTGATAGGACCTTTGTATTTTGCCTGTATATTGGTCATATGAAATTAAACAGCATTATGCAAATTTCACTGAGAGAGGGTCAAAGGTCAAGGTCACATAGGTCAAAATCTAGATTTTGCTCTATCTCGATAATTACAATTGATAGAGGCTACATATCCACCAAAAAATTTTCACAAAGGTCAAGGTCACTGAGTGCAAATTTAAAAACTTTAACATTGCCTATATTTTTCCAACCAGATGTGATAGGACCTTCATATTTGGCCAGTATATTGATTATATGAAGCTAAACAGCATTATGCAAATTTCACTTAGGTCAAGGCAAAGGTCAAGGTCACAAGGTCAAGGTCACAGAGCTTAAAAGGTCAAAATCTAGATTTTCCTGTAGCTCATTGATTACAATTGCTAGAGGCTTCATATTCTCTAAGTCAATACATCTAATGGAGCTTAGTACGAATTCCCCAAACACATTTGGGTCAGGTCGAAGGTCAAGGTCACTGAGTGAAAATTTGAAAACTTTAACATTGGCGATATCTTTTCAACCAGGTGTGATAGGAACATCATATTTGGCCTGTATAATGATCATATAAAGCCAAACACCATTATGCAAATTTCATTAAGGTCAGGTGTAAGGTCAAGGTTACAGAGGTCAAAAAGTCAAAATCAAGATGTTGCTTTTAGCTTGTTAATTACACTTGCAAGAGGCTTGATATTCTATATGTTAATAGATCTAATGGAGCTGCGTAAAAATGTCTACTTAATCTTAATTTTTAGTGATAGCAATTTTAGCATTAATTTTGTATTGAAGACATGGCTGCTACCGGGGCGCAGTGTTTCACAAACACATCTTGTTACAATTTAAAATTTACCTTTATCTGTTAATTTTTTTTCAAATAAAAAACATCAAAGATTTGAAAAATTTTTGCGGAAAAAGGACAAATACTCCAAAATGGGTCATTAGATTTCTTAAAATTAAACTGTAGCGTAGGTAGACCTGACCTTGTCATTTTTACACCCTTGCCAGTTTTTTTTCTTATATCTGTAACGGTTTTCGCGTTATTTGCCAAAAACTGCAGTTTTCCCCTATGTTGAATTTGTAGTAATAACCGCAATGTTGTTTGACCTGGAACAAAGCAAAAAAGCAAATTGGAAACAAGATACCACAGTGATGAAGTGAAGTCAAAAGCTCACCCTAGCATAGCCAGGTGATCTAAAAAGTGGAAACAAATAAGTTGGAAAATACAAACACCACAAAATAGACCAAAAGTTCAATTAATAAAAATGAAATAAAAAAAATAAAATTGAAAATAAATAAACACAAAAAACCGAATATAAACTATGGCACAGAAATGTTGGTAAATTGAGCGAAGAGCATAAATAAGAGGCAAAAGAGAAGCAAACCCCTCCAGTTTGATAGGGATGGGCATTTATACATCAATTTCAAATCTCTGTGTATTAATGAATCTCCCCCATTGACCTGATGTCAATCGGAGAAAATTGCGTCAGATAACATTGTCTAAAAATCTATATTGTGACGTCATAAATTTCCTGGAAAACTCATCAATTGGAAACTCGTTTATTTGTATGTAAATGTGATGTTGCACCTCCCTTTAGAATACATTTGATCACTTGATCAATTTGCAAAATATAATCCCGATGCACTTCCCTTACAAAAGATTTGTTTTGCCTTTTATATTGCGCCTTTAAAGTAATTATAAGAATTGAATGCTTCCTCGCGTCATTGAAATGTGCCTCGGTCTACAATTTAATATCGCAAAGAATATAAGACCCTTTGATATCATGGGAATTTAGAAATATTAAAGTACTTATTTCATGCTTTTAACATTAAAACTAGCTCTGGGTAATTGGCATAAGAAAACAAGCAATTAATAGATCGTAATTGGTACAGTTTAAACAAGTTGTTATAACATTGTATCAATACCCATGGTTAATTGATACAAATTTATACAAAGGATTAGGCACAAGTTGTAATAACTAAGTGATGCCTTCTCAGTTTGTTAAAAACTATAGTATCGACTTAATATACAAATGTGATTGAAAAGTTAAAAGTCCAAAGTAAATAGCATAAAGCAATGATTCATTACAAGAAAGTTGTGTGCATGTGTCCATTTACATTTAATCACATCCTGTTTTTGCAAGTGCTTATAGTTCAACAGGTTACTCTATCAATTTATAGAAGAGACATTAGTTAAAATTTAACCGCTGATAAAATTAGTTCTATTTTTTCTATTTTTGTAATTTGGTAAGTTGTAAATGGACATAATAAGAGCTAAATATATTATTAAGAGAAAGTACCATAGAATTGCAAAGATATTTTCAATGCTGCTAACCTGTGGTAATATTAGTTTTAGAACTGAACCATCTACTCTTCCATGACCGTTCGATATATTTGTACTGCGGCAGCCGTTGTTTTGTTATAGACCGATATTGAAATGTGTTTATCACCGTGAAAAGTCTGCACCGTAAGTTTCAAGTCCAGCCAACATTTTCTAGTTATTTGGGAAGCGTGAGCATTTCAGTAAATAATTTTCTATTGTTGTTTGTGGAGGTAACCTTACGATACCTTACAATTCTAATAATTATAGAAAGGCAAAGGTAAGGTGTGAATGGTTCCATCTGCTGGTGGACTGCTAGTCCCCGAGGATATTCACCAACCCAGTAGCCAGTACTTTGGTGCTGTCCCGAAACAGATTTTATTAGGAAATTTGCAATATCTAAATGTAACCAAATTTTGTTCAAAACTAAGGAGTATCTCCCTCTCGCATAGCTCTGTCCTCAGCCGATTTTGGCTTTGCTAATTAGATCCTATTGGTAAGTTGTTCTCTATCAGCTTTTACGAATATTTCGTTAAATGGATTTCCAAATGTTTTGATTTGATCTGCATTGAAGGGACATAAGTTGTCGAAATGCGCATATGCAGAAACTAACTTAACAGTAACTTCGACATTTTTTTAATCAACTGTTTAAAGAAAGAAACACTAACGCTATTCAATTTTATTAGCCAAATGATATTAAATGTCTATCGTGCATGCTATCATGTTCGTGTGATCATCATAATTGTCTTGTCTACGTGATCAAAGTCATACCAGAAAGGTTCAGAGGATTTATTAAGGTCACAGGCGTCACAAGCAGCATACCACCATCCACTATTCCTGCCATCTGCACAGTTTTTGTCTGACAGATTATCGTTATCCTGGTCCTTTGTTGTAAATTTCATTCCATTGTGGTGATACTTAGTGTCTGCATCATTAAAGTTATCACCTAGAAGGTAGTAATGTATATATCACAATGCGACTAGAATGTGAGTTTGATGTAGAGCTATAGAAACAAAATAATTTCTGTACCAAGAGCGAATGAATGGCCTTCAAACAACGGCAGTAGAATACCGAAGGAACAAGGGAAGTGACGATTACAAAAATCGAAGTCCAAAGACATGGCAAAAACGGCAACAGAGAAAAACAAAGACAAACAAGGACGTGAGACAGCCACAATGCAAGGAAATAAAAAGGACGACATTAAGAACTGCGGCATTCATATTGTGAACTCCCATGAAAACGGGGACTCACATTAGGTGCTCCGGAAGGGTAAGCATGTCCTGCTCCACTAGTGACACCCGTCACACGATCAGTGAGGTGTATATTGTTTTGAAAGTCTGATTTGAGGCTGATTGGAATTGCCATTTTCTAACTCTAAGACAAAACCAATAAATATCTATGGTACGTGTTACTTCTCTAACCCTCAAACAGTGCCAAGGTAAAAATTTGAAAAGCTGTTGTAAACAGTCGAGACGAACTTTTCATATCATGCACAACCAAAAGATCTTATGGGAAACAAAACTTGACTCATTCTATAGCAACAATTTAAAATTTATCATAATAACCAGAGCGACACGAAAATACAAAACCTGATATTTAGACGCTGGTAATCTTTTCATGTCGGGTTATATACTTCTTATTGCTAAATTACTATGACGTCGCGCACGATATTGGTACCACCGAAAGTAACGTCAAAAAGCATATTTTTTAAGTTTTCGAAGACGTCGTATTGATAAAATAATGATGTGCTGGTTCCTTTTTTTATCATTTTAATATTTCTTTCTGTCTGTCATTCTTTAAATTTCGTTTTTATCAACTACATTTTTCTACCTATTATCAATTTTTGTTTGTATACAGATGGTATATAAATATATTATTAAAAGCCATTTATATGGTTCACGTCTTTCACGTCTTTCGTTCTGCATCTTTGTTATTCCCAATACCTTATAGCAGAAAATTTTCGCTAGGTTCTAAGGTTTACTACTTTTGTTTGTCCCCGTTTTGAGGATATCGTTGAAAAGTGCTACCGATACGATCAGCAATAATGACCACTAAATTAAAAAAAAACTCAAGTAAACGATCATCTGATTTCTCGCTGAATCTTTTCAATTACGGGTAAATGAAGATGTTTCAAAAACAAGCAAGAGTATATATGAGGGTATTTTTTAGACTCGGGACTTTAGCCTTATTTTGGGCGTACTTTGGATTTGACCACTTGAGTCCATTGACTCCATGGGCTCAAAAGTCATAGCAGTTTGGACATGTACTCCCCCCGGCGAAGTGGATGACGAAATGCATTTTTTGTTTTCATGCAAATTCCACAAAGAAACAACAAATCATATAATTGACACAGTTCTCACTGTATGTCCAACCTTTCTTCATTTAAATAACAATGAAAAGCTAATTTGGATACTTAACACAGAGAATGTTGACGTCTTAATAAAAATATGTGAGCTAATCAAAGAAAGCAAGATCTAATCTGATTTGTTAGAAAAAATTTCTGTCTCCCGTTTAAGGGTAAAGATGGGTGTGTCATTAAGCATCGTCCCTTGGTGCCATTTGCAGTTATGTTACCCATACTGCTAACATGTCTGCACTTGGCACAAGGATGGCCACCCTTTCTTGAAGCCCTTTTTAGTAATTTTTAACTTATTAATTTATTTATAATTCAGGCAAAGTCTTGGTGGGCCATTAAGCACTGTCCCTTAGTGCCTTTTGCGGACGAGTTAGCTCTTATTGCTATCTCGCCTGCATTAGACACGAGGATGGCAACCTAGGCTTGCAGCCTACATTACGCTTACTCAATGTATATAATCGAAAATATTTTTATAAGTCAATAAGGAAGACAGGAAAAATATTAGACATGTTAATAATTATCATCGTAATATTAACAAATACATATTTATCAATTTGCAGAAACCTCGCCATGGTTGCACTTGAGTGCACTAGTCATTACAATTTGTTGATTTTTACACATGAGCATGTATATATTGTCATGTTGAATTGTATTCTGTTTTACTTTGCTTGTTTGTATGTGTTTTTGTATCATGCCCCTCGTGGGCCCATTTTAATGGACAATAAAACATTTTACTTCTTCTTCTTCTTCTTCTTGCACTTCAAATTTCAAAAAGATTAAAAAAATAAAAAAAATATCTGGACTTTGTCTAAAATTTTGGGTGTACTCTGGACTCAAGGGGTGGGGGTTATATCCTCATATATATCTGCTAGGATCGGTTGTTGGTTTGTGTGTTGAACTGTCAGAATACACAAATTGCTGTAATTGATTTAATTTTTCCTTTTTGATATATAATCTTTTTTTATCCTCGCGTCATTTTATTGTGACTATAAATATAATTCATATACAGACAAAAACTACCCGAACGCGGGACTGCCAAGAGAGCTTGTTTAAAATCGGATCCTTCTTCCGACGGGTGTTCACATAAGTGCGAACAATGTTTGCGATCTGAGTGATTTTTTTATTGAAAATTGAGTACAAATTAGTTGATTTTGGTGTCCTTTTTCAAGCCCTTTTGATTGATTTCTTTGCCGACAATTCTGGTAAATTGTATTATTATTTGAATTAATTTGCATCGAAGACACATAAGTTTTCAAAATGGCCAACTTCGGTATTTCATAGATACATTAGCCAATACATCTATGGGTATGTGTTATTTCATTTATAAAAAGTTCGTTGCTATATTAGGCAATATGTCGGCAATTTATATTATTAAGTGCCAGGCCTGAACCAAACTAGTATACAGGCCGGAAGTTCATTACCGCCTCATTCAAACAAACAATATCACTTTAGCTCCTATCTCGAAAGTTACGTATTCTATAAGACCGAATAAATATTTGAAAGATTTCAAATGAACATTGCTTGATCAAAATTGATGTTTACTTCATTCTTTTTCATATTTCAGATTTCGTATTAGCTCAATGATTTCTTAAAACAATGTACAGGCAATTTGAACATTGAAACTATTTTGGATTAAAATACCCGGACGTATGACGTACATGGGGCACCCTGTTTAAGGGAATAATGGTTTTTAAAAAATACAGAACCACTTTCGACCAAGTGCGAATCGACGTTATAATTATGATAGTCAACACTATATATGCTATTGTTGAAAAAGTCATTATTACTGTCGTAAACATTATTGATTTTATGACAGCAATAATTCCTTTATCGGAATCGCATCTATTGTTTAGACTCCGATAGTGATCCCATCGATTCGCACTTGGCCGATAGTGAGAACTTTAAGTAGAGCTGTTGTGTTAAATTTTGTGCATTGTTTTTTTTTTCTCATTGTTGTTTATCATGTTGTATAGACCTTTGGTGTTGCTTTTTGACTTGGTTGTTATTTATGTATATGTGTTTGGGAGCAGCCATTATATTTTTATTGCGACCTTTGGAAGAACATCTACTCCTGGATATTTTCACGCAATCGTTGAGTATATTATCCTGCTTATAATAATTTTCAGCCTTTTCATGTCCTGTTAATTTTGTTTTTACTAAATTTCTGATCCTGGATTTTTTTTCGGAATTCCTTTTAACCAAACGCCCATAAAAATCATGAATGAAATAGAGAGTATTCGTGGTTTATTCTATATAGTTTCCAGTTAACTATATCAAGAGGTATGAAAAAGGGACAGAACAGTTAAAGTGGCTCCATCTTCAGTCAAGGTGTAAATAATTAAAAAATATTATGCATGAATTCGTATCACAATTCTTGTTTTATTTACATGAAAGACCGTTTGTGTCATACATCTATGTACAGAAATGCTCAAAGTTCCACCTAAAGATAACACTTTGCCTACTATGTACTGGATTCCTAAGCTTCACAAAAACCCGTACAAGCATCGTTTTATTTCGGCATCGAGTAATTGTTCTACTACTAACTTGTCCATCCATTTAACCAGTGCACTTTCTTGTATAAAGGACTTAATTATAAAATATTGTGAAAAAACTTATCAAAACTCTGGTGTCAATTACTTTTGGAGTGTAAAAAACTCTATTGAAGTTTTAGATAAATTGCAATCAATACAAAAACCAGTTTCATCTATCGACAGTTATGATTTTTCTACACTTTATACAACACTTCCGCATAATCTGATAAAATCTAAATTGGGACAATTGATTAAATGGTCTTTTAAATTTTCTGGACTGCAGTTTATTTGTTGTAACAAAACGCAAGGATTCTTTTCTAATATCACTTACAACAATCATTCCTCCTGGACGTGTGATGATACGATTAAAGCACTTAATCTTTTGCTTGACAACATTTTTGTTCGTTTTGGCAACATTGTTTATCAA
>MJUU01064154.1:35415-99127 GCA_002080025.1 Modiolus philippinarum
GATGTCTACTGAAATACATGACGATTCTTTACCAAACCCATTGGGAGTTTTGAATTTGATTTTCCTTCCGTAGTGCGACAGTGTTTTACCAGCGGACTAGGCACCTTGAGCTAGCCGGCAGTTTAGCGGCGAGCACTCTTTGACCCATCTTTCAAAATTACGTTTTGTCCCCCCATTTTTCTTTTCTAGATTGTGGTCATGGAGTTAGTAGTCTACCTGTATGGGTTTTATTCGTATGTTTATTCTACGATAGGGAAACGGGACAGAGAAAGGGGAGGTTTGGGTACCCATAAACCGGTTTAACCCTACCGCTGGCTTTTGCTAGTGCCGGTACCAAGTCCGGCTGTCCCGAGTTCCTATCGTTGTTTATGTTTGTCTTTTGTATTTTTATTGTGGTTTTTTTTTTCTTGTGCAGTTCCTATTTACTTTCTGGCATGTGGCTATGTTTTTCGGCCATTGTAGGTGTTTCCTGTTATCTTTTTTATTCCATCTAGAAATTGAAGTTTATTTATAAAACAGATGAATAATTCATCTTGTATTATTTTATTTTACCTGTATTGAGGGGGCGGACAGGGGCGTCTTTCTCCTTTCTCTCGCCCCCACCCATCGCTCCTTTCTACTGCCCTTTCTCTTTCTCCAACCTTTTCTCCTTTTCATTTCTTTTCCTCTTCTCCCGTCCCCTTTCACCCGCTCCTCTCTCCTTTCTCTCGGTTCCCCTTTATCCTGTCCACCTCCCTCCGTTTTTGTTCTTGTGTGTATTTTTTAATGACTAAGTTGTTTCTGATTTTTTTAAATTTATTTAAAAACAAGTCGTATTTCAGTATATTACAAAGTCTTGTTTTTTCCACGACGTAAACATCTTTTTGGGCCACTGAACATCGCTTACATCTTTTGAGACATTCAATTTCGAAATCGAAAATTCGCAATAAGTTCGTCGATTTCTAAGATATCGACAATATCGAATAGGTAAAAACAAGGCAACAAGATGCACATTTATAATGTGAATGATTCTATGCTTTTTAAAATCTTTATTTTAAGATTTATAAGTTCTTAATTTTGGGGGTGACATCAGTCCGACGTAAGTTTTGGCATTCCGCATGGTTTGTGACATTTTCATGCGAAATCGAAAAACTTCGAAATTTTGGCCTAAAAATGAAGGTATTTACAATACAGAGTCATTATTTAAAACTAGACGAAATGCACATTTTAAAAATACGGAGAATTTTCTTTTCCCTTTGTTTAAATTTTCGATGCCGTAATATTAATTTTATATGAAACGAGTTCGGACGCAAACAAAACTTCATTTTTTTAAATTGTGACATAAGAAGTCTTGTTATTACTCCCCTTTTGGTCGATGTCTCTTTGACACATACCCCGTTTCCCTTCTTTTTTCTTTTCAAATATTCTGCATTGTGGAAAGAATTTCTTTCTAAAAAAACTAGATATTCATATTATGTTTTGGCGGAAATATACCGTTGATAAATATGCAAAAGGTTTAAACAATTAACATCCAACTTCGCTACATGTTTAGCCCTCGCATACAATTTTGTGAAAATAAATTGAAAACGCTTTACTTTATTTTGTGACATTTTCTTTCAATCTCGATTTAATAACATTACCATGAAAAAATATTGAAATCAACTGAAAGCGATCGGAGGTATATTACACAATAACCAAAACGAACGACTAGACCACAATTGGAATATTAATTTTTGCATTAATGTGCACTTTGTTCGATATCACTGCTTGCTTGATGTGAAGTGAAGTGCACATTTTTGAAGCATCTACATACTTATACAGCTTGATGAAAGGCAGTTATCTTCAAAAGTTGAATAATGCCGTCAATGATTTTATGATGCATCAATTCCCTGAATTCTACATTATCATACTGTCAAATTTGGGGACTTTCAAGTTCAAAATATTACCGAAATGGTTAAATATGTCTGTGTAACCTTGTACATGTGTTACGCGTCTACACCGTTAAAAATGACGCTAAAGCGATATTATATCAAGTACACTATTTTTGCATTAGTTTCAAAAAGAGTATACGTTTCTTTTGAACAAACTATGTGAAATTCCGAATCTTTTGATATATAACATTTTATATTCTTGTGATTTTTTATTTTTTTATTTAACAATTAACCATATGTTAACACGAAATTCGAGACGTGGTACCAACATCGTACGCGACGTCTATACAAAAAACGTTTGGTTCTGTTTTTTAGTAAACTCTTAATTATATTTGTCAAAGCATCAACTTACAGTATCTAAATTAGAAAATTTTGTTTAAAACTAAGGAGTATCTCCCTCATGCATTGTTCGATCCATAGCTGATTTTGCCTTTAATTTGGACCCTTTAGTTTTTTTGATCTCTATAAGCTTTTATACATCTTTCGATTTCTGGATTGTTTTGATTTTATCCACACTGATGAAAAATAAGTTGTCGAAATTGCCATATGCAGAGAGTAAATTTAAAGTAACTTTGGTATTTTTTATATTTTTATCAAGTGGTCAAAATCAAAACTCTTAAATTGTCTGAACATTACTATAACACTGGCGAAAAAATAAAGAAAAGGGCCTTGTTCATCCCTTTTTGGGGTTCAAATTTTGTCAAGAAGCTTTTTAAAATTTTTGATTTGTCACAAAATCCAATGGTTTGTATTGTTGGGCGAAAACTATTGATTTTTGAGAATTTCAATTCTTAACATTAATAAAATTTGAAAATTTGCAAACAATAGTCCTTTCACATTCAAGATGAAGCTAGCAATATTCAAGCCGATTATCGTTCAGATAAGATCAAAGTGTAAGTATTTTCGTTTTTTTTAAACAATACATTTTTAGAAAAACAGTTTTTATTTTGTGGCGTCATAATACATTTACCAAATGTGAAACTTTATATTTCGACTGCTTTGCCGTGAAGTAAACTTTTTTTCAATATCTTCATTAATCGCTTTTTTCGTATTAATCCGTTTTTTAGTTTCATTTTTTCTATAATGCTAATAGTAGGATAGCATGTATCGAATAAGTCGCTTATTACGAAGTTTAATGTCAAGGAATCACATATGGATTTTTCATTGTACAGTATCAGAAAAAATAATCTATATTCAGAATATTGTTGTTGTACGGGTCTAGCGTAGTCCCGTTTCTGACAATTTTCCAAAAATTACTGGACCCTTCATTCGGGACATTAACGGTGTTGAATTAATACCGTATTGCGGGTTATTTTCGTAGGTCAAAAATTTCGCGGATTTAAGTGGAAAATGTATGCCAAAAATATTAGCGTTTTAAATTTTCGCGTATTATCAAAGATCCTATATATATCCTAAGTATACATAGAATATTCGCGGAATTTATTTTCGCGATTTAAGTCCATCCGCGAAAATACGCGAAAATTAAAACCCCGCGAAAATTACCCGCTATACGGTAGCATCACAGCACTCACACTACTCATCTTTAACTTTGAAGCGATTTTTTGGGATCAGTAGCATAATCTGGAAATTGTTTGCATCACAGACCTAAGAGTGAAACATCGATATTGCAATTTATTTGCGATTTCATAGAATCTGGTACATATTTCTTTCGTGAAGTACACACTGACCATTTTAAACACAGCATAACTATCCCTAAAAAAGCTTTTTATTGATGTTCCAATAAAACCATTCACCAAATTTTGCATATCAGAAAACCCTATGAGGTATTCTTGTATTTATTTTACCAAGTAATGATTTGTCGATTAGAATTTGCCATTGAAGCGACGACGACGATACTCTTCAAAAGGTGAAAAGCGTAGAAAAATTTTGAAGTTAATCGGGTAGTGACCACACAATTTAGGAAAGTAAATACTAGTATATATTTCTAAACTGGGTATATTTTGCACTTTCGGCAGCTATATGCACATACAAATAAAAAATGTAACTCAATTAAAAAAAAATCCAATTCAAGAAAAAAAATCAAAACAGTCCAGCAACAGTTCCTCTATTTTTTTTTGTAGCTTAATACAAGATATAATGCAAACAATTTGGATTTGGTTTATTTATTTTAGAACAAAAAATCGGCAAATGAATGGTGAAGCAAAAAAGGAAGAGAGGGAGAAGTTCTACAATATAATGGAAATAAATATCTAACACAAACTCAGACGATATTGCTTTTTAATACCATTGCACATATTTCGGTTTATGGTCCTCTAATTGTTTTAATCCGATCTGCACTGGAATACAAGATGTTGATATGGCCATCTGCAGAATCCAAATTTATAATAACTTCGGTATTTTGTTATTTATTACCACTGGGTCGATTCTGTTAGTATTTAAAACCCATTAACCAGTGCCTCGATTCTGTCCGTTTTTTTTGCAACTTGCAATATCTAAATTGAGTAAATTTTGTATAAAAATTAAATAGTAACATCCTCGTGCATAGCTGTGTACCTAGCTGATCGTCGCTGTTCATCTAGATCCTTTTTGCTATTTAGTTTTATTTAGAGTTTAAACATAAGCATAACAACAAAATGTCAACCTTATAGAAGCCACTTTTGACGTTAACATCGAATAGTGTCAAGCAAGTATATATGTTTTAACATTTTTTATTAACATACACACAAGTCACATAAAATGTATATTTTGGCATTTATAATTTAGATCGAACTAAACAAATAATACAGAAATTTTATGTACAGAACATGAACCAAATTGAGGAGCTGTTGTGTAAAGGAATTTCACTTTTTTGCCTTTCGATATTTCTGCCTTTTGCTATTTCAATAACCCGTGCCATTTGAAAATCCAAAGTCATTTAAAAGCCCTTGTCTGGATGTACATTTTCAATTAAAGTTAAATATTCTACATTTGCAAGGATCAGTCAATTGCTCATCACTAATATAGAAAGATAAAGACGACGAGGATAGAGTAACGATGTAAAAAACCAAAACCTTATTTTGATCCACCTATATGAACATTGAACACAAATGCCAGAGAACTGATGTTTATTTTACTATACTGAGAGAGTACATATAGTTAACTTTAACTCAGTCTGTAGATTGGTACTAGGTATCACTATAACACATGTTTATTACTCTGTAACAGCTTTACACATCTCTTATTCTTTTGCCTTGAAATGTTTGATTTGCAAAAACTAAATTTACGATAAATTCGGATTTTGTGTTTTCTACAGTTCACATAAAAATCAGTATTTGGAAAATACCAAACAAAACAAAACAAAAGTGACGATGAACAAATAATTCAAAGTGTAAGAAGGAAACGTCAATATCAGCTTAGGACAGAGTTGTGTGCATATGAGAGATACTCATTAGTTCTGTCTTCGTTTCAGATCTGAAAACTTTGCATAAACTGTTCAAAAGTGTTATTACAATATTGATAGATAAAAAAAGTAACGATGGTTGTTAGAATGAACATACAGTTGTGCATGCCTGTGTTAACACTCTGATAGACTCTTCTTGCAACTAAACCCAATCAGTGCATTTGTTGCATCACCTTATATCCCACATGCAACACAATAATAGACGATTTTCTAAAATTTGCTTCTTGAATTATTGAAATACAAGAAACATAAATTTATTATTATTCATCTGTCCCTTAAGGTAAACCGAAATATTTGTTTTAGATAAACATTAAATGGCATAAATTTTATATTTTGATAACTGAATTTTGTTTTCATATTTTCAATATTTTGACAATAAAGGAATCTACAATTGTTTTTGGTCGTCCATGTCGGCGGTTGTAAAGTATGCGACGCAAAACTTTTACAATGGGTTGATTTAGACTGTTAGATACGATGGGTGAATTGCAAATAAATCGAGTCGATGCAAAACGTGCAACGTAAATCGGAATGAGGTTTTTAAATTTACTTCAAATCAGAAACGAAAACCGCAATTCAAAATTTGATTAATCCAATGGAAATCTTTTATCCTGTTAATGGCTTATAATTCTCTTTTTGTTATTCAGCTTTTCTAATTTTTATTAATTATATGTATTTTAATATTGAAACTGGCATTCAAATAGAGACGTGTTTGTGACATATAGTGGTGCAAACGAACATCAAATTCGAGGATCATTGCAGGAATCGATCTCTATTGTACATTGAAACTGTTGTTGAAACTAACACTTTATAAATGACACAGTCTTTGGATATTTTAACTTCATGATATTCTTTCGAATATGTTATATATGATGATTTATACAAATTTCATGAAACCAGTGTCCTGGTTCTTATTATTATTCAGTCTCCAAACAATGTTTTGAGAAACTGAATCTCTTTTTTTCTATTTTTTTCTAGATTTTGTTTTTCTTTGATTCTTGTAGTTACGCGGTGTGGTCTTATTTTAGGTACTCCAACGAAAAAGTTGAATATTCGAATTCAATGAATATAACGGTGCAAAAAGATAGTTATCTGCTTCAATAATAAGAAATTAAACTTTTAATCTCCAAAAAATTTAGATTAAGGATTAAAAATTGCAATTTGTCTACTTCTGGTATTGGTTTTCTTCTCATTTACCAGTTCTGTTAAGAGCTAAGGAAATACTGGTACCAAATTATTTGGAGTTACGGCGCTTTGGCCACTTATTAAGATAAACTACGACGAAAATTCAAGAAACCTGCGAAAACAAGTAAAAGTTAAAATTGCCGTGCACCTACGTGCAATCATGAATCTGTTTGAAACTTTGCAATTCTACAGTATGGGTTGTAATTTAAATACAACACTTAACGTGCGTCTTCATGCACTATGTCATCATTATGTATTTGTGCATTGAAAATTGATAAATTATCAAACTTTTCTTACGAAATTCTTCGTTGGAGTACCTACTTGTTTACATGGAGACGTTAACCATATTTCTATAGTCATGTATTGGTAGTGAAAAGTTCAAAAATGGTATGCATTGCCATAAAAAGGGCATCAGCGGGGAACTTTGAGGTATTTTGACACTTTACACAAAAATCTGCCCTGCATATGTGGAATAGTTGTCTTGTCCATGTTGAATGAAAGGATATTGAGTAAATGCACATGAGACAAAGTCTCTACTAATACATGAAAGGAAATGGGGTAAATGTCAAGGAGACAACATCCCATATCCAGGCTAAAACGACCCAAAACAAAGCATCTAGGGGTTACCGTACGGTCTTCAACACTGTGAGGAGCCTCACACCATGTAGCAAGCCCTAAATGGTACATTTTTTGTAAAATAAGCAAATGAACAACGTTTTTATTGTTGTTATTCATCTTGAAGTCACCATGAGGCCTTAAGCAATGAGCTTTGCTCATACCTCATAGTAAGTTCAAGATGGCCCTAGCACCGGTTTGAGCGGAATTTTTTGCTGATTGTCGAACAACGCTTCATCCATGTCTTTTCTGGTCATGGATGCCTGATTGTCACAAACATTAATTAAACTGGCAAAGTGCTCTTACAATCAATGTCATCCGTTGCCCGACAAAAGCACTGGTTTCTTAAGCTTGTTGACGATTACAACATAAAAACAAACACAGGGCACTCATCAATTTGATTGTAAGAAAACTTGGCATTATAAAATAGTGAAATGTGGGTACTTTAAACAGGTGGTCAGAATTACATTTTGAAATTACAAAAATAAATACCAAAATTTGAAAGTATGATATAGTATGATAATATATCCATATGAGAAATTCTCTCACGAATAAGTACACAGTAACTGAAATATATAGAGAACATACATC
Source organism: Modiolus philippinarum (assembly GCA_002080025.1). NCBI lineage: Eukaryota > Metazoa > Mollusca > Bivalvia > Mytilida > Modiolidae > Modiolus > Modiolus philippinarum. The sequence goes on from MJUU01064154.1 coordinate 43,114, forward strand.
ACTCGCGCGGTAGTGTCCGGTACTCACTCAACAGTAATATTGCCAATGAAAGTAAACACTGAAAAGAGATGTTCATCGGAGTATTAATTAAAAAAAGAACCTTGAATCACAGTTCGGGCCGAAACTTCAACTGATACCAGTTCTTGTCCAGAATTTATTCAAAATATTGCCAGTCACCATGAGAAAAAGATAAAAGGAGAGTAAATCAGAAGCACTCAAGAGCGATTTAGCTTGAAAAGGAAGATTATCTAGCATGAAAAAAACTGGTTGCTATTCCTGAAATCTATGTTTGGGGGGTCGTTCGTTCTATTTCAGTGTTATTATTTTTATTCTTTACATTACTATTATTTAACATCTAATAATTTTGTCCGAAAGATTTTTGGAAGATGAATTATGCATGATACTCAATTCAAGTTTTACCATAATGAGTTGCACTTTTGGACCATCATTTCCACAAGATGGCCTTCAAAATATGTAAAACATTTCCATCATTTACCATTTCAAAAGACTTATTTGTATTTAGATTGTGAGAGTTATAGCACAATTACCAAATAGAATTGTCAATAGCTTTTTCTGAAGGGCAAAAACACAAAGCAGGTGCAATACATTTACTACCGGAAAAAATTGTCTCCCACAATGGTCCTGACTTAGTATAGACATTTCAAAAGAAATGGTTGGTTATCTTTTATTGTGATAGTGTCCGGTAGCAACTCAACAGCAATTGCTAATGAAAGTAAACACTGAAGGAAATGTTCATCTAAGTATTACTTAAAAAAGCACCTTGAATTACAGTTCCGACCGACACTTCAAATTTTTCTACAGGAAACTGATACCAATTAAAGAACTTTTTTAATGATCGTACGAGGCGGAATTTTTTTAAGCCCTAATAGATAAGGCAGTCACAGAGAACACTTTTCCTAATGAGAACGTCTGCATAAATATTTGCAAGGTCTCGCGTAACGAATCAGCTGTTAAACATATATTCCGTAAGCAAGAGAATTTGGAAGCTTACTGACCTTGTTAGGGAAATGAATAATTTTGAAATTAAAGTCGACCATTTATCGTAAATTTTAGTACTGAGATGTCCATTTTCTAATTAACTAATAGCTTGTCTCAATCAAATTTATTTTTGAACAAGAAATATTGCTGATCAAGTCAATATTCTTATTCTTCTTCTAGTTCTTTTCTACTGTATCAAGTTTTTGTCTGCTCCATCTCATCTTTGAAGCAAATAACCAGTAACTAGAATTTAAGAGCTTTTCGGATGAACACGATGTCATCGAGGATTGAAGGGATGGTAATTGAAACACAAGAAAAATTCTGAAATTGCGACTTTTTTTCAGGAAAATTGAAAGACTGGTGCGAAAATTCAAAATCAGAATATATTTTATAAAAAAGAAGGGAAACGGGGAATGTGTCAAAGAGACAACGACCCAAAGGGGAGCAACAACAACTCAAAGCCACCACAAGATCTTCAATGAACGGTGAGAAAACCCCACACCCAACGGTAGGTCGGAGTCGGCCCCTGAATAAAGAGTAATCAAGTTCAGCGAAATAAACATCATCCTAGACTCCTATAGACATAAAGTATATACATTTGAGGATGTGTATAAGTAATTTTGACTCTTGATTCTCTTATCCCAGTTCGTTTTGAAAACTGCCTTATTTTTCTGATACAGCTTTAAAACAACGGCAGTAGAATACCGAAGGGACAAAGGAAGTGATGATTACAAAAATCGAAGTCCGAAGACATGGCAAAAACGGCAACAGAATTATTATTATTCCACAGTCCTCACTTGAGGTAGTATCTAGGTTATTGAAACTTTGAAGAAAGTACACATCATTTAATGTAGTGCAAAACACCCGTTGAATTATGAATTTGATAACTTTTGCCGTTGGAACTGAAATGTTTTGGAAAAGGTGCTCCGATTTAAATCAATTTAACTAAGAGTAGTTGGAAGGATTGGAAGCCATTACTGATTTTTATTTATACCATACCTGTTTTGTTATTCTTCATCTTCTTGTTTTCCTTCTTAACTTCCCTCTAAAAATTTCGTCCAACTGATAAATAAGAGTCTGTGGCGTGATAACTATTCCAAATAGGTTCAATCAGCTGTATGTGGTTTTTGTCTTACAACAATTATACTCTTTCAAAAAAGCAAAATATTGACATCTACTCCACATATTACAATTATCATTTACCAAAAAAATAAAATAGACAGAAAAACTAAAGTTAGCATGCAAATCGTCTCGGCATAGAATACTTCCGCGCTCTTTTCTTTTTGTCTGTCTTCAGTGTGCAGTACCTTCTCTATTTGATGAAGATTTGTGGCAATGCGTGGCGATGGCGAAAGCATCAGTAAATTCACCCAATAAATATGCACAACACGGTTAATATCTGTTGAATAGACGACTGACACATCACATTCACATTCTGTATGTCTTAAAGGTCAGCAGTTGTGAGCATTATAATGCTGTAAAACCTCCTTTCTGATGTCCATAACTGGCAATCAGTATGACATGAAAATATCATCACGATACCGTAAGTATTTGAATTGTCAGGAATGTTCACCAACTAGTGTCCAATTTAACAACGCAATTATGGAAAAATACGTTTATTTACGCGTCTGTATACCATTTTCGCTGAACCAGACTCTTCTTAAATTCAATAACCGATGCGCAAATCCTATAAGACCATCTGATCCTTGCTTGGGGGTGTAGGCGCCTCAATGTGGTTTCAAAGTACGGTCTTCTGACGCTCAATCCTTGTGTAAGAAATGAATGGAAATTCTGTATATGAGCCAGGGATGTTGTTATCCGTTACTGTAGCAGCAATGGTTCTGTCCCGAAGGTTGAGAAATTGGGATGTATCGATTCTGTTTGTCAGTTGTGATGTTGGTATCGATTCCAGGGACAGGAAATCGTTTCCAAATATACATTGTAATGTCTGACAAAATTTTTGGACTGGCCTGTTAAGAGTGTTCCAATAACGATATTCCGGGTAGCAGCATCTTAAATCTTCAAAATGTCATCTCATCAGGATTTAATTTAACGACAACGTTTAGGGAATAAAAATTTTTTTACCCAAAATACCCGCTCTCAAATAATCCATGAGAATACATTAAAGACAACTTTTATTGATTTGAATTACATTAATTGGAATTTGGATCATGCTATAGATGAATTGAACAGTTACTAGGTTATTAAGCCTGATGTGCGAAAACGTAGCCATCTGTAGATTTGTTAAGCTGCTCTTACACTACACCGTATAACACAAACGTATGAGGAACGGATGAAAATCTTTTTATACGGTAGTAAATATTTTTGTTCGTTCACGAATTACAATGAAAACACACAAAAACCGGAGGTATACAGTACGTACACCGTACATGCACAGTTCTGGCACCGAATAAACCGAACTCGCATCGAACGGACACCGGAACTCTACCGGACGCGCACCGAATAAAACGTATTTATAACGGTAACATACCGGACAATCAACAACTAAAACGGATTGGTAACGAAAACGTGCCGTACGAGGACCGAGTAAAAACGAACTGAATAAGTACTATGGGAAACTTTCGATTTTAAGAAAGGATACGTGTCTTTTGGCCGCTCAAATTACACAAATAGTCACTAAGGCCAGCTTGACCAATTAAATTCATTTTCGCAAAATAGAAAGGCAAGTGAATGACCTAAGAAAAAGGACTTTCGGGTTACAGATAACCTTCTTCTCCACAGACCAAAGGCGAAACTGCAAAGTGAAGATACTCAAGACCAAGACTGGGTTCAAGTTATACAGTCTCTTTACATATCTAATGTTTTTAAACGGCGAGAAAACGGACAATTTTTTTATTTTGATGTTTTGGTTATATGTCAGAATAATGATTTTGATTTTGATGTTTTGGGTATATGTCAAAATAATGTTTCAATATAAATACAAATAAAAAAACACTGCACAACTCTCGTAATTACTAAATTAATTAAGAAACTTTAAAAATAGTAGTGTAATAGCACCTTCTATTGGATGACCACATAATCAGCAACTGTTGTAAATTCGTTTAAATGGCCGTCAAAAAATCAAAAGAAAGGAACAGAAGGTATGGCTCAAATTATCAGCCTAATGGCCTCCAACTATGAGGCAACCACATAAATTCTGTTACTCTTCAGTGGTTCAAGTTCCTTCTTCTGGCAGGACCATCATTTTGGTTTTCCACCCGGTTGCCTCATAGTTGAAGCCATAAGGTCGAAAAAATTGGCCTTCATATCTGTTCCTCTCTTGTGATTTTCAGATTTTTCCTTTTTTCTTTTTTGTATTTTTTCTTTTTTTATATTTTATATTTTGTGCTTTTTATCTTTTTATTTTTTGGCCTACTTTTACGATTCTTATTTTGTTTTTTACATATTAATTTTGGTCATTGCACAACATATATTTTCATAAAATGGTTTTATTCGGTGTTCGTCCGGTTGGTTTCCGCTGTAAGTTCGGAACTCGAACGGTTTATCCGTTATCTCTTCGGTAAAAGTCCGTTTCACCAATTTAATCTACCGTACATGAACGGACGCAAGACGGACATGCAACGAATGAAAAACGTCTATACAATGGATGAGAAACGAACAAAACGTACACCTACCGTACATTCACCGGACATTTTGTGCGGTATATGTCCATTCCAAGTTTTGAACATGTTCAAAATTTTTCACCGTACGAAACGGACATCACCGTACTTGTACCGTATTCACCGGATAAAGAACGGACGACAAACGTTTATGAACGGAGACGAACGGATATAATTTATTTTTATGCGTTCAGCGTTCGTTTGAGTTATACGGTGTAGTGTAAGAGAGGCTTTATCAAAGTACAAAAAAATCTAAAATACCAAAATCAAAAAGAAGTATTCATTACCAAAAATATCAAAATAGGAAGCCAAATCATGAACCAAGGGCATATATACCGACTCCAAACACGGAATGAAGCCTCGGTATTTTTAAGGTATTAGAATTTTGAAAAGCAGTCGAGTTTTATTTAACCTCAATATTCCGAGTTGTTCTAATCGAAAATCTTAATTGTTGCCCAATTTTTTGCCAGAATAAGGTCTTCCATTTTGGCTCATATCCGTGAATTTTTTTATCCGGGAAAATATAACCCGCAATACGAAATTTATCGTTGATGAATATCCTCGGCGGCCACCCTATAAAGACATCGAACCAGTAGTAACAAATAATCAAAATACCGTTTAAATTATACGAATATAGCTGTATCTCTTCATAACAAACAAAATTTGAACAACAGAATTAGAGTCATTTTTTCTTTTTCTTTAAGGATAAGATAACGTCTTTAGCAAAAAATTGTTAATCGCCTGGAATGTCCGGTTGTTTATAAGCATAATGTTTCTCTATATATAAGATTTTGTGCGTCTTAGTGTATTTGTATGGACATAACTTGTGAGTTCATTTATATTGAAAAAAGAATTGTTTGCTATATTTTTAACTAGATACTTTTAATAAATCTGGCTTAAAACCATATTAAGAAATGGTAATTCTTTAATTTTTTTAAAAATAAAACATCGGTTATTTGTAAAATGTCATCAAAACAAATTCTAAATTATTTCGGACGCGTCTTTTCTTCCATATTTTGGCATACGACTTAAATATCTATAATTTCAGATGCAACCTTTTGCTTGATGGTAAGTACATATTAAATATATTGAAGATTGCACACAAGAAGAACTTCGATATATTATTAGGAATAATACTAAAAAATACTAAAAATCTCACCGTTGAAGAGGAACATTCTGCAGATCTTCATATTTTAACAACGTGTGTCCCGACTTCTTCATCTCATGTATGCAGCAAACAACGACGAAAATAACCGATGTGTCATTGCTGACGATAATAAATAAGAGTAGTTTCTTGCAATACCTTAATGAATACAAGTTCGCCACATCTACCGATATCGCTTTAACATGTCATGTTTTACACTAATTGCATATGTCTGTGTTTGGTTACTTTCATGGAATAATCTTGTACAAATATGCATAACTTGCAAGGCTGATCCTTTTTTTAATTTTTTGAGCGTCAGCTCATGTATGTTCATTCTACCAACCTTCATCTTCATATTATCATATCATAATTATCCAACAACTTAAAAATATTTTTATACCTCAATATTGTAGGAAAATGTCTTGGAAATTGGACCTCTAGAAGTCGATAAGTCAAGTTCAAATGATACTTTTTAATATTTGTTCTATCACTGCTGTGAATTGAAATCTATTCATATTTTCTGGAAAATATTGTCATCCTTCTATACCGACCTTACCTTTTGAAAACAACATGCTTATTATATAATTATTAACTCCTTTATACTGGTAGATATAGCATTTGGATTAGCTGTTTTAGATAAATAAACACCAAAGTTAATGCAAATTTAGTTTAAAAAAATTTCGATTACTTTGTCCATTCATTGCAGATCAAATCAAAATATTTGGAAAGCCATAAACTGAAAAATTAATAAAGCTAATATAGAAAAAAAAAACTAACCAATAAAAAAATAATGGGAAGCCAAAATAAGTTGAGGACAGAGCTTTCACCAAGGCGAATTCGGTACAAAATTTGCATCTTTTATATTGAACGTTCCAAAACATAATCAGTTTTTATGCCAGCACCGATGCTGACTATTTGGATAATGAATACCCTTGGGTCTATCAGTCCACCAGCAGAGGCATTAAACCCAGTGGTAACAAATAACTAAATACCTGTAAATTGAACTTTGTAATTGTAATTTAGTTTCTGTAGTAATTAAACTAACCAATAAAGGTTAGAACTTAACATGCAAGGATGAAATTCTAAATGAATATTAACTTTCCTTCCAATTAAAGGAGACAACCGGACATATTGTCTCAAATCGGCAGATTAGTATTTGATATTTATTACTTTTAATGTACTGCTTGTTATTTTTTTGTATTTTTGCTTCATTCTGTTTTTCTATTATTGATGGAGTTTAAAAGCAAAGTACCTAAATTGATGCAGTTTTATATCTGCATATAGTCATTTAGAACACTTATGTCACTTCTTAATTCAAATAAAAATATTCAGATTAATCATATACAATGAAAAAATGTGTTCAATTAAACTACTTTGTTAAAGATTTTAGTACAGGTTCAATATATAGATTAAACTGAATTAATTGCATTTCTCATCCATTAATATATAGAAACATAATACTGATAATGTTAGTACCAGGTAAATGGATTAAGTAAATATATCAATAGTATAATAACCCCTCTTTCATAAATGATGCCAATAACTTTAGTGCTATATTTGCTTCTTAAATTCTTAAGATATCCGCTTCAAAACTAATCGGCAGGGATGTCCTCTAATATTCTTTGGTAGGTCAACTCAAATGGCCATGATTATAAATTACAAAAAAAAAACAAAAAAAAAACAATGTGTGTTGCAGTCTGCTATACCAATTAACATGATGGGTGTATCGAAACTCAGCAAACTACAGAAATAACACAATGATGAATACAAGACAATATAGACGAAAAATGACAATAAAAATGATACAACCACAAAACGATGCGAAAATTTGAGGATGATACTTGGCCATATGTACTTAACAGGACCAATTTTGAAAATTGAAATATACACCATCAACTGGTAAACAATTCCTGTTAAACTAAATAGTAAGGATTTTTTTCATTGACGTCAATCTTTTTAATGAAACTTGGAATACTGATAGTTCAATTCTCAAAAAATACATAACTGTACATTTTAACAAAATATTGTTCGATGAGAATGAATAAATAACTGTCACTCAATGGTGGAACAATTCAAAATTAAGTAAACTATAGCCTTTCATGCTTTTTGTGCTTTTTCGACCTTTTTTGACGTTTTTCCAATATATGTAAAAAAATACTTATTAAGTAGCCAAAATAAGCAGTATTTCCCACAAAGATTTTTTCTTACAACTCTAGCAATATTTACTACAGTCATGCTAAATAAATTAGCAATTTCAAAATACTCCCGGTCTCTTTTGCCTAAATATAAAAAGTTTTAAAAAGTTCAAATTTGAAAAGTAGGGAAGGAAGGTACTCAGATGTATCACATTAATTTCTTGTCAGTTTTTTTCGAGTCTTTTGGATTTTTAATTTTTTGTTCTCTTTATTCATAGATCTTTCCGCAACATTTCAAACAATTTTGTATCATGCTTTAATGTACCAAAAACATCAAATGTTTCAGATATTTCAGAGTTTCTAATGCTTCAGATTTGTCTTTGCACCCATTCCTTTTGAGCTAATATTTGAATCAAAATTTTTCAAGATACAATGAAAAAGAGCTAAGTATTTACCTGCGTTTCCACTGTAACCAGAGAGCCTTATGGTATATTTGTTGCCTTCATCTTCAATGTAGAATCCGGAGTAGTTGGCATATTTTACGACAGATTTAGATTTCAAATAAATTGCCATTTTGTGTTTGCCATCGTTGGAGATTTGATATATGTTTTCATTGCCTGTTAAATTACAACATTTTATGTTAATGTCAGAATGAAATGAGTATTAAAAGTAAACATTCAAACCGTTTCATCTATGATACAGCTATGACTTATCTTCGGTGGTTGATGTATTCAGTCACCGATTAGTAATCAAATGGTGAATAAAAGTATAATATGAAAAGGATAAAATTGTGATTTGGTACGTGAAAGTTGTACAGTACTGTACGTAACCAATGCTAATTGCTCCAAAGTATATTTTTTGTATTGATTCTGTTTTAATGTTATTCCAGTTTTATTGTTAACACCTATCACTTTCTGTGGCATGGAAACAAATGCGGAGTATTAAAGTCTTCAATATTTCAAATATCGTATTTTGTGACTCATTCCTGATGAACCATATAAAATAAAGGAACTACTTTTTGTTTACTTTTGTCTCAGAATTATTTTATTTTCCACATCAATGAAATTAGCATTTTATCGGACGTCAAACTAATAATGCAGCTTTTGAAATTAATAAAGTTCACGAATGTCCCTTAGCAAAGACGTAAGGAGAAGTTATGCTTAACATTTACCTAACCAGTATTCACCACTTGGAGATCCAAATCCTGCCTTATACTCATTCCATGTACGGTAAAAACTGAGAGAAAAGTTTGCTCGTTGCTGGATAACCTATAAATTCAAGTTTGAGTAGTTAACACCGTAGACACTTAATATGAAAATACAAAAATACCAAAGTTGCATCGTAAACAGTAGAATTTTGTTATGCTTTACACTAGTAATTTTGTTATGCTTTACACTAGTATCAAGGAGTAACCTCTCATCACCAGCGTTAGAATCAAATAACATGGAACGCCATAATCCAAAAAATTCCACCGATTTTTTTTTTAATTTTTACACGTACACACCTTTATTCCCTTTCCTCATACATAAAACGTTGACCTCTAATGTGCTTTTTCTATTAAATGTTCTCATAATGATCCACTATTGGAGTTAATTCATTTTACAATGTAATTTAATTAATCAGACGCATCACACCTATCTAAGGATACATTTAACCTATACTTTGTTATTAAAGAGGACGGATTTTTTAGCTTGTACTTATTCACGAATTCTTGTTTTTTTTCTGATATGCATTTATAATAATTACAATGGAATCATAATCATGTGTTTTTATGACTCATGACATTAATATTGATATGCACTGGGGCGATATTTTTTACTATGAATGACTATAAATGCTAAGCAACATTCATCCATTTAAAAGAATCCAAAACAAAAAGAATAAATGTAAAAAATATTTAAGATGTCTTACTTCAAAAACCTTATGAAGTAAATAGTTTGTACTAAATTATCTGCAACTTAACAGCTTCAACTTAGACTAAATTAATTAACAACAGTTAAAATAATTATATTAGGTTAAATTTTATTAATGATCTCTTTCTTTTTCATTGTTTCCGGGAATTAAAAACAAAAGTATTAATACACGCACAGTACAAATAATTCTGAAAATGCTAGCTTTCCAATTGTTGTGATGAAAAATTTTACATTAAATGTTTTTACGTGATTCATACAGTTACAATTTAGATAGTTCGTAAAGGTTCCGCAAAACCTAGTGTCTCGACTGCTCATTCCACTATCATTATTATTTGGCCTATATTAAGATGTGGTTGCTAAGTAGAATTCCAAGAAACAATTTGTCTTTGAGAGTTTCAGAAAATTTATACAAATATTGGAATAAACATTTTGAGATCTAACTTTGAATAATAATTGTTTTAACTAAAATTCATCCAAAAGGATGGTTTCTTTCAAGAATTCCCAAAAATTGCTTGTCTTTGACGGTTTCATAAAATTTACCAAAATTGGATCCCAAAAGTTTTGAAATCCAAACAATGAAAATATTTGCTTTCACTAAAATGCATCCATAAATCATGGTTGCTGACATGAATTCCCAAAAATTGATTGTCTTTGAGAGTTTCAGGAAATTCACCAAAATCGGAACCATAGTTTCTAAATTTAGTTTTCAGAATAATGTCTCATACGAAAAATGGCTAAAATATTTGAGGGTAAGCAAAAATTTCAAAAAAAATGTTAGTCTTGGACATTTTCAGGAAATTTACCAAAGTTGGAATCGGAATAAAATTCGAAAAGCTTGTTGTACATCTATAGACTAAGTGCAACAATTCTACATCAAAATTAAATTCCTTTATCCCAATTTTGTTTAAACATTGTTGATATATGGACCTGCGATGAAAATTTAGCCAAATTCATTGATGCGGAAGATATATGTCAAGGTGACCTAACTTCTGGTATAGATGTTGGTTACTATTAAAGGTGTAACCAATTACCAATTATCATCTTTCTATGGCATATTGTGGCTGAGATATGGTACAATAAAAAAAAATCATCGAAAAAACTAAGTCCAACTAATGACAAAATACGGAAAAATTGGAGTTATTTTTTTTTAAATGAACTTGAGATAAAATAATGAAGTCGTACTTAATATTGCATACAAACATTTTTATTGATATGATTTGAGAAAGTTATTGAAGTTCAAAAAAAGTTTTAAAAAGGGTTAACGAAATATTTACGACGACAACGCCGACGACGACGACGGAATTTATGGTCGCTATGTCTCGCCTTCACGACATTCATTGCAGGCTAGACAAAAAGTAGAATTAGAAATAAAAATATTAAGACATACTGTCCACTTTTCTCCATTGGCCATAATACAGTATACAGATACTTTATTTGTGATTAGTCCTCTTGGATAAATTGTATACACTCCACTAATATTTTCCTGGATATCTGCGCATTCTTTAGGCATATCTGTCAATAAAACAACTGGGGCTTAGATTGCAACGCCATTTACCAACACAATCTTAAATTGTTTGAAAACATAAGATAATGACGAGTCTCAATAGATGGCGTCCATAAAATTCACCATGGAAAAAGTTATTTCTGATTATCATTTTTTACGAAAGGATATGGAGTAAATGAACATGAGACCATAACACATATGTTAACTCCAACTGCAATAATTTTAATGAGCTGTATGGCCATTTCGGAAATTAATTCCTCATCCGCAGCACTAGAATCAGTATGTTTCTTCTTATGCAGATGAATATTTTCAACTTTTCCATACGGTTTAAGAAAATATTAAGAAGGAAATAGCCTTCAATGAGTTAGACGTTCCTGCCTTTTTAACATTTTTATAATTTTGATAATGGAAGTAAATTTTTCCGATGGTTTCTACCTGATTTGTCTTTTTTGTCTCATGGACTTCGGTTCATGACAACTCTGTTCGGTAATTTTGTTTTTACCTCCATACAACAGAAAACTCTGACTGTTTATATAATTCATTGTGATTGGAATGTATTGGGCATCTACATATGAAAAAGAAAGGAAATGGGGTAAATGTCAACATCCCATATCCAGGTTAAAACGACCAAAAACAAAACATCTAGGGTCACCATATGGTCTTCAACACAGTGAGGAACCTCACACCATATAGTAAGCCTTAAATGGCCCCGAAAAGGTAAAAAAGAGAATAAATCAATGGAAACAAACCACATCCAATGACCCAAATATCAAGAAAATAAAATTGTATAAGAAGACAAGGACAAGCCAATGACCAACATATTCTTGACTTGGGACAGGCGCAAAAATTGCGGTGGGGTCGTTTACTTGGATCCATGTATGACTAACATGGGCATTTATAACAACTGCTTTGGTTATTGAGTTCTTGGATGAAAAACGGACTTTTGAAAAGTCAGTTAGAATAATGTCTTGCATTTTTTAATTAACTGTGATCCAAGAACATCAGAGTAGTGACCAATGTTCTTTAAAAAGGGGATTAAATTTTCCCATTCATCGGTCATGCTTGATTTTCTAAACAGAAAAAGTCCAGTGCAATGCCTTTTAGTTCAAGGTACTGTCACATACTTCTTAATCCAGTGCTCGCCTACAAACATAAGACTATATACTGTAAAGCATGTTACCTAGTAGGCTTAACTTGTTATATCTACTAAAACTGTTATAATCTATAACTCTCGTTTAAAACTGAGACTTCGGGATACATAAATAGTATCCGAAAATTGCGTTTTGCATGAACATATATGATGTTTGACACAAAAATTTAAACGTCTTTTTTTGGCTGGAAAAGTTTTCGCAGTGTAATTTTATCGGGAATTCTCGGTGTTACATGACGAAATTTAGACCCTATTTTAGTACAGGTTACTCTACACTTGCATGTAACTTGAGAAAAAAGATGATAATACTTTTATGTTATAATATCTACTTTTGTCTCGCATGAACGTAAGAATTTTTAACTTTTAATATACCTTGTAATAAAGCAGTCAGACAAAATTAAAACTTAAAACTTACTTTGTAAACATTTTTTTCCATCCCATATTTTGTTCTTTGGGCATACACATTTCTGTGATATGCATTGCAAATCACTTTCACATTCACTGGTCAAAACACAAGTCGAGTTGAAGTGTTTTTCTGGAAAAAAAGAAATACTTATTAAATCGAATTATTAAAGACAAAAAAAATGACATCATTTATTGTCTGTTCAGTACACTTTTCATAAAGCTTAAGGTGTCACTATGATATTATTCCACCGTTTTTTTTTGTATTTTGTATGATATTTGTTAAGTTTAATATATTTAAAAATATCATACAAAATAGATATTCAAAATGTAAAGAAAGTTGCAAATGATTTCAAATTATTACTCTTTATCCATTATACATTTTCATTACGAAAAGATGGACATTTTTGCCTTAAATCTATTGCTGGATTAACGGAACTCAGAAATTACTCAAGGGAGATAATTTGAACAAAAATGAAATTATGTTTCTACACTGAAAATTTCAGAAATTTCTATAATTAGTAATTAATATCTTGTAAACACTTTAAGTACTACAAACGAGGCGTGAATAAAATCTGAAGTTGAATGTTCCTATTTTTTTACCAGGATTATAACTGCCTTGGTTTTTATTCGTTGTGATTGTCCTCTTTAAGTCCTGTTAGGTAATGAATAACAGTGAACTTAAGAACACTTTGCAGATTAATTTTATTATTGATCCCTCATTAGGAGTAAAATCATGAATGTAGCGATGTTCGACATCTATCAATGAGATCCACTTAGGCTGGTGCTAGTGGCCGTTTTACGTCTTGAACTTACTATAATAGATGAGCAAAACTCATTGTCGAAGCCTTCATGGTGACTTCCAGATGAAATTCAGCGATAAAACGTTGTTCCTTTGCTTGGTATTATGAGTATTTATTCCACATCCTTTCGTTGTTTTACTTATACATTATATTAAACCCTTAAAAGAGTTTACCGATTGCATTTTTTCAAAATAACCAAAGAAATAATTCATGAATGTAAATGGTTTTGCTATAGCTTTACACATAACGCTCAATATTTTTGTCAATATTTTACCCAGAGCGCAAAGGAGCAAAAGGTAAAATAAACGAAAAAATGGGCACATGGTTGTGAAATGACTACAACCTTTTGGCGGACATAAATTATTTCGATTCCATTTCAGTAGGCAAAAGTCTTATTTGAGAGGGTTATATTATAAGAACTGTATCCCTCAGATTTATTTTGGTTTTTTAATGTTATACCAATTAATCTGAATATCTCATTATAAGATATTCCACGTAAGAATGAAATAGTTGTCAGCTGAATAAGTTTACATTTACTATAGGGAGATATGTCCAAACAAATTTACTCAAATTAATTTGGCTTGTATTCTTTATGGCACTCGAAATTAACCAAAACTTAGGTAAACCGGGTTTATCGCAGGAAAACCCGGTTTACCGGGTCGGTAATCCTCGTTTAGCTTAGCAAACTCCCATTACCGACCGGTAATGGGGGTTTTCAACATTTAATACATGTTAACCTCTACTTCCAATGAGTTTTATTGCTAAACCTACTTTACTGGTCGGTAAAGTGGTTTTCCTGCGCTAATTTAACCAAAACCTAGGAAAACCAGGTTTACCCACCGGTAATCCTGGTTTACCTACAAACAACCCCCATTACCGAACGGTAATGGAAGTTTCCAAAATTAAATGCATGTTAACCTCCGCTTCCTATGAGTTTTTATTGCTAAACCCACTTTACCGGTCGGTAAAGTAGGTTTTACAGCGCGGAATCAACCAAAAGTAGGAAAACCAGGTTTATCGGTTGGTAATCCTGGTTTACCGACCAAAACCCCAATTACCGGATAGCTTATATGATTGGTTAGAGAATNAAAAAAAAAAAAAAGAAAAAAAAGGATGTAGAATTAAAATCATTATTTGATTATTTAATTTTTTTATATCATTTTGTCTATTCATTTATAAAAAGAGTATTTTTGAGAACAAAACATATATATAATAATAATGAATGCTCGTGTTTTAAATTTGTTTCTTTGTTTTTCTAAAGTTGCCATTGTCCTTGGATTGTTCTTTTTAGACTGACGGTTCGGTTCTCATTTACTTTTTATGGAACCATCTTGGTGGTAAGGCCAAATTAATTTTTTCTTTGTTTGTTCGAAGAAATTTTATTATAGTCAATTATTCACATCGAATTGAGGAGGATGGATACATAGCAAGTGAATTATAATGATTAATCAAATTGGATTCTGCCATTCAAAATAATATCCAAAATCCAAAACGTCACACAATTAACCGTCATTTTCGATCCCATTTTCCGAGACAAAATGTGACATTTTGATGTATTTAGATGGCAAGTTGTCAGAAATCAACGTATAAAACGCAGATTAACGTAATAGGCAACTGAATTAGATATACAGGAACTAGACCAACATTACTTTTGATCACTGGAAGTCTTTGATTCTTTTTTTTATATCACACTTATTTAAAACATTAAAATGATTAATACAGGATTATTTGGATAAAGTGTTGCACTGTTAAAGGGGAAAACTATTTTTAAGTCTCCCAAAGGAAGTTTGGGGAGACTTATTGTTTTTACTCAATTCTTATTATTAAGTCTCCCAAACGAAGTTTGGAGACTTATTGCTTTTCTTCTTGTTCTTCTTCTTGTCTTTCCGCCTCAAAATTTGTCCACGCATTTCCTCAGAGACTTGACCAAACTTCATGGGTTGATGGACCCCCATGTGAGGATTTGCAGTCCGGTCTTGGAATTTTCAAAATGGCACCGGTTGCCATGGAAATGGCAAAAAAGGCGGGAAAATCAAAGTGCTCCGAATTGGATGAAAATTTACAGGAAGGTTGCTTAGGACATGGGGGATAGATTTCCGGTGTCCAAGACTTTAAAATGGCACCCGTTGCCATGGAAACGACAGGCGGGAAAATCAAAGTGCTCAGAATTTGATGAAAATTAATAGGAAGTTTGTTTAAGACATGAGGAATTGGTTTCTGGTCTCCAAGACTTCGAAATGGCAACCGTTCCCATGGAAACAGAAAAAAGGCAGGAAAATTGAAAGTGCTCAGAATTGATTGCAAATCAGCAGACAGGTTGCTTACGATGTGTAGAAGTGATTTTTAGCAGGGATTTCTGATTTGGGAGATTGGGAGACTTTTGTATCAGCATCCTGATACAGTTATAAATTTTTTTAAACTGGAATTTTTCATTTTATGTAAAAGCGTATGCAATGTAATTTGCATCATGACATCAATTCATTCTAATTACGAAAGGCTTCAGTAGCCCATTCCAGAGAAGTAAGTAAATTTCTTTATATTTAGGGTTTTCTTTCCTTGTGAAAGTAACCAGTAATATCAAATTCCGACAATTTTTAAATGTAAAATATCTTGAAAACGATGTCCTTCACCTATTAATATTTTCAGCTGAATTTCTTCATTTTCTTATGCTCTTTCCATTCAAAAGTATCACTTTAAAATCGTAGATTTTTTAATCCCAAGTTTCTACATTATAAATACATTTGAATGCAGCCCTCATATTACAATTTTGCTTACTCAGAACACATTGGATGCCATTCCATTTATGATCATTTAATGCACAATCACATTTGTTATTTATACACTGTAGATTACCACTGCATTCCTGGTATGTCGAACATGTGGCATTGAATTGTTTTTCTACAAAAAAAAAATTGACAATTATCAAAAATGTTGTTTTTCAGTAATAAAAATGCGAAGCACACACTGTCAGATATGTTATGATCTTGTTTGGCCATTTTGATCTTGTCAGGATCTTGACAGGCTTAATACAATTTTGTTAAGACAGGGTAAGATATTCAGTCCTTCAGCTGATTTTGGTTTTACATTTAGATCACTTTGGTTATTTGTTGTCTATCAGTTTTTAAACATTTTTGAGTTGATGGTCTTCCAAACGTTTAGATTGTATCTGCACTGATGAGACATAATTTGTCGAAATGCGCATATGCAGAAAGTAAATTCACAGTAACTTCGGTATCTAGTTATTTCCTATATAAAGATAATTGTTTACAAAGACGATCAAGACCTGTTCAGTTTATCAAGATCAAACAAGAGAACTGAGTTTAAGGGCAAACAAGATGTGTTAAGTGTGTCCCGATCAAACAAGATCAAATCGAAATCTTGTTTGATCTTAACAAAATTAACTCGTCTTGATCGTTCCTGAACGCATTGAACAAGTGGATCTAATTCTATCTTAAACTATCTTAACAAGTCTTGATCGTCCTTAAAATCAATTACCTGGAAACCGACTTAAAATCTTACACTGTCTTAACAAAATTATGTTAAGCATGTCACGATCAAAATGGCCAAACATGATGATAACATATCTGCTAGTGACACTACCGTAGAAAAAATATATTGACAAAAACAAACATGATTAGCATACTGATTACGACAAATTCAAGAAAAGTGAACCGAGGTAAAAAAAATGTAATCACTGGTGAAAACATTTTTTCTTAATACAAAAATATGTTTGCTTTAATATCTCTAGATCTGACGTTCATAATGATTATTCACCAACACTCAAGTAAATAAAATGCTTTGCATTTGACTGTAGAAAAATATTTCTCACCTAGGCTTGTTCCATAAAAATTAAAGAGTTCACTAGATTTGATGCAATCTAATCTCAATTCTCACTCGTGGTTAAACTTGAAACAGAATGATACCTCTTTATGATTGCTCATTATAAACGAGTTACCCATTTTTAGAATATTGCAGTGTCAACTGATAAAATATTTCTCTAGATAGGTCACATAACAAGAACTTAGTAAAAGTCTATTTTGTAAATCTGTGCCTTGCAAAATAGACAAAGTAAAGTAGCTTACTAAGCCCAGAGCCTAATATAAAAGATAAACTGTCCCGGAAAGAAATGTAACAAAAGAAACATTAGTGTTAACATATTGTTAAGTTATTCGATTATTAAATGTCAAAATCCTGAAGTTACGCAAAAACGTAAAAAAAACAACAAATATCCCCTTCCAAAAATAATACGAAATGCATATTGTAGCTTATGAAAATAATATACAATTACGGCCCTCTGAAGAGGTGAATATCTAAAATTGTCAACCGTACTAGGGTTATTTCCCCGAGGGCTTTAGCCCGAGGGAAATAACCCTAGTGAAGAGGTGAATATCTAAAATTGTCAACCGTACTAGGGTTATTTCCCCGAGGGCTTTAGCCCGAGGGAAATAACCCTAGTAGGTTGACAATTTTAGATATTCACCTCTTCAGAGGGCCGTAAATGTTTTATTATACCGAACAAACAATGGATAAAATATTTGAGAAAAAAAAAATATTTACATGTATGTAAAATAATGAAATCACTTGATTTTTTCCCCTGTTGATATCACATTCTGCTTTGCATGTGATCTTGTCTCGTTTGCAATTAGTTATACATATTTTCTTCGTATTTCTTAGTTTTCATGGATTTTATCGAGTTAAATATGAAACCAACAAATATAAATATCATTTTCAGTGTTCTGACATAACACGAAGTCTTGCCCAAAAGTCATATCTCTGGGAGAAACTTGAACTAATCTTGGATTTACCCTAGTTTGACACTAATGTCCCACGATAACCCATGATCTGACGGTAAATCACCCTTTCCTTGATTATTTTGTTCCCTTGCTTAAAATAATCTTACCTTATTTGTTTATGAAATCAATTTTTATATCCGTAAGTTTGATTCGTTGTTGCTTATAAACCATTAATTCCTCATGGTCATTGATTTGTCACCACAATAAACTGTTATGTAGACTTGGAAGAACCGCCACTGAATTGAATAGTACTTACAGGGTTGACATAATGCATTCTCTAAGCCCATAGTAATGAAAGATTGAACATCTTCACAAAACAATGAGCCTAAATAACACATTTCTTCTGTCTTTTCCCACATAATCATGAACCTATCGCTTTTAATGATAGCACTATCTATTTCCTTCTGGAAATGCCTAGATGGACCAAACCTTATCCCTTCTGTTCAAGGCTTCTCGTGTTTCGAAGTTGAACTCCCTGTCATGATTTGTCAAAAGAATATTGCGCAAAGCATGCCAATGCCAATTATGTTGCCTTTTTAGTACTGTCGGTGTCCTTATTAGCTAGGAGCTAGTCCAAATACTCATCGGTTGAACTGACAAACCTGACACTGGCAGCTGCCATTTGTGTACAAACGATCATGACGTAATTAAGATGGGAGACAATTCAGAGTAAACTGCAACCAGAGGCTAACAAAATCCAACCGATAACGTGCTTATATTTAATTATATCAATACAAATCGATATTTTAGGGTTTTTTTCTGAAAATACTATAAAATTTCACAAAACATGGTTAACCACCATACATTTAAATTTTCAAGGGTTATTCACCGGTGAATAATTTAGGATATTCCATGGACATGAGTATTGTGTAAAGGTTATTCAACCTTTGTGCTAATTTCAAGAAAAATATCCAGATTATTTTATGTGTCATGTGACCTTATTTGAACCAATAGAATCAATTACTTATTATGTAAGGTATAATAATAGAAACTGTGTTATCACCTTGAATTTGATTTAAACATATTTATTACTAATGACGTATAATTAACGTAATAATAACCTTCAATTTAAAGAAAGATTTTTTTTTTATTATTCAACTATTAATAATTTTCTACATATTCCACATATTAAGATAGGACAGTTTGCCTAAGAAAAAAATGAAAAGAAAGATAAATACCGAGTAATACATGACACAAAAAATCAAAATATTAGGAAAAACTCCAGAGGCCTTAAAATATTTATCTCCTTTAGGCCTGTTTGCATTTTTAGAGGAAAAAAGACACAGCTTTTGACCACATGTGTAGCCTTACATCACTAATTCCGAATTCCACTTACTTGGTACACATGTCGATCCAGTCCAGTAATCCTGATCTGCATCACATTTACATTGATTATGAATACAATAAAGTGTTGATTTACATTCGTCTGTGGAATAACACAGTTGCTGGTAACCGAGACCTGAATAATACGAAATTGTCAATTTTTATGTTTCATCAGATCGTATATTTATTTTTATTCGGATCAATCAAATTAAATGACTATGGTATACACTTCACAGAATTAACCTTTGATCAGTATATAGGATACGACAAGCCAAATTTTGTGAGTGTTCTAATATAAGTGATCTTCAAATATTAGTAAATCCCAATCATTTTTTCAAAATTTTAAAAACCTAAACTGTTGGAACAAATTAAAAAACAAAATCAATGGTGCTGAGAGGAAAAACGTTTTAGGAAATGTTAATCAACAAATAATAATCACAGAACCAATCGGTTTACAAGTCTTTATTGGGTAACTTCATTGTGTACTAAAGTAGCTTCTTCGATATTTGGACACCTGCGTAGCTATTATATCCTAGATGTAAATGACAATCTGTGTAATAACTACGAACACTTTCCTATCCTAAACATATAACGTACTTACGTGGCGAACATCTCGCCCCATTCCAGTGGGTAGTAGAAGAACATTGGCATTTGCCTGTCTTACATTGTAAAGTACCCTGACATTCATATGTTGACATGCAGTTGATGTTGAAGGTTTTCTCTGTAACGTATACAACAGTGTATGGATTTGATGAATAAATGCGAATCAATAAAAATCAAACGCTCGTACAAGGTGCAAGTGTGCGATAAAAAATCATATAAGTATATCCAGAACTGATAAAGTCAGTTTCGGAAAGCTAAACCATGCATAATTTAAATCCATATATTTCAATCGTAGATAAAAAAGTGTTCTCTTCCACTTAACACTAATTATTTTTAAACATTTTATGAGACATAAAATAACAACTACTACATCTTGGCATAATGATTTTTCTTCTCTTTCTCAAAATTTAAGACGTAACTTTCGATTTCATTTAACGTCACCAAAGCAGTTCCAAACGAAATTAAAACAATTATTTATTAATGGGAAAGAGACACGTTAAACATAACGATAAGTTAAATTCCTGTTTGTAATGTAGTTGTCGAAAATAAAATATGGCTTACATTTGTCAAGTAGGGAATTTCGCAGTATTTTAGATATCTAATTTCATAGTGCTTTTTTGACATCTTTGCAAACGATATGTATGCTTTTACCTATTCAACTAGACATGGATGTAGTCGGTCCCCTTCTACTTGTATTGGAGTAATTGATTCTGCAGGGCAGCAAGTCAGAGGAAAAAGGCAAAACCAAAAATATCCCATATTGTCAAAATTTAGTGATTCCAGTATTATCCCATTGGATTTGAATTGTAGAATTTTGCTAATTGTGAACATCATATCATAGTTCAGTGTATATTATATGTTGACTTACTCGCTTGACATGTTGTTCCGGTCCAGTAGTAATTATCTGTCGGGCATTGGCATTTTCTCGAATCACAAACAAGATTGCCTTGACATTCATTGCTTGATGTACATGTTGAATTGATAGGTTTTTCTAAAAGAAAAAAAAAGAAATGAAACATAACGAGAGCTTCGTTCTTCACACTGCATCTAGTATATTGAGTATAAACGTATTTATAAGGCTATACGTTTGACTTATGTGTGTATGGTTTCATCTGTAGTTTTGCTTTATTATATCTGATCTCCTGAAAATATAGGTAATTTTTTAACATTATAAAGGTCTTAAGTTTGCACGTGCAGTCAGTTATGAAGAATCAATGGTGTTATACACCAATAAACGTCAATGCAAAGTGCGATGGTATACAACACAGGCAAACAACGAAATTTCGACAAATGATGATATTCAAACTGTGGACATAGTGCGGTTTAAAAAAAATTGCTCCCTCGTAGCGCCGAAATGACAGTATACATGAGATTTTTCTGTCTGCATTTCTTATGTCTTTTTAAAAAAGGGGAGACACTACCTCAAATTCAGCGATATATTCCATCTCTGCAAATTTATCACCAATAATTTAAAAGGACAAACATTTTGAATGCCTTGCTCAATTTGACTTGCAACTGATTCTTAAGTAGGCAAGGTCCCATTCTTATTGTTCTATCCAAAATTATTCTTTTGTGTCAAAGCACATTTTATTTCATAATCGTGCGTACACTACAATTTAAACTGTTCCAACAATAAGAGGCTCTCAAAAGCATGCATCGCTCACCTTGACCAGTCCCATTCTTATTGTTCTTTTCAAAATTATTCTTTTGTGTCAAATATAAAAAAGAAGGGAAACGGAGAATGTGTCAAAGAGACAACGACCCGAAGGGGAGTAATAACAACTCAAAGCCACCATAAGATCTTCAATGAACGGTGAGGAAATCCCTACGACAGGTCCGAGTCGGCCCCTAAATAAAGAGTAATCAAGTTCAGCGAAATAAACATCATCCTAGACTCCTATAGACATAAAGTAAACTAAAGCACATTTTATTTCATAATCATGCGTAAACGTTAATCTAAGCTGTTCAACAATACGAGGCTCTCAAGAGCATGAATCACTCACCTTGACCATTGCTGATATATGATAAAATTCTTATATATAACTCTGTTTACAGAGATTTGTGGTTTGGGTTCTTTGGTTCAAACAACAAGAGTAGCATACCATAGGATAAAAGAATATGTAAAATCAAATAAATCAAAGTCCAGATATACTGTAAAAGCGAAAACAACGGAAGACAATATGTCTCTAACTGGATGCTGTCCTGGATGAAGTGTTAAATTGTTTTTGAATTATTCAAGGACAATTGTGGCTAAAATTCGATCTAATTTGCCCTGCAGTGCTTCAGGGTAGAATATTTGATATGTTTTTAATAGTGTCAAACAATAAACTATATTCCGTGCAGGCAGCCATTTTAGATGTGCTGCTGCACTGCTGGGAACCTACTGTGAATGTAACCGTCTAAGAACCATTGTGACTAAGTTAAGTGTAAAATTTACCAGTGTTATCAAAGGAGATGATGTCTCCTGCTACTAAACATCAGAGTTTCATATTTTCGGACAACTTCGAAAGGCTGTATACGTACGGTCATGATGTGCACAATCCAAATTTCTGTTGCAAAAAGCTGAATCTGCACAACAATTCTCACAAATCATTCTATGGCCCTCAAACTGACGTCGACCAAGCAGTCCAGGTGGTTTATGAATGCAGAGCTGAATGACAAAAAATACATTGAAAATTACATTACAGACATAAGCTGTCGAAAGAGCATATGCAGAAACTAAATTAACAGTTAACTTCGGTATTTTGTTATTTATAACCACTGGGTCGATGCCTCTGCTGGTGGACTTTTAGTCCCCGAGGGTATTCACCAACCCAGTAGCTAGTATTCGATACTGGCCCGAAAACCGATTTTATTTGGAAACTTGCATTATTTAATTTTACAAAATTAGTTCATATAGCTCTGTCCTGAGCTGATTTTGGCTATATTGGTTAACAGTTAATTTCGGTATTTTGTTATTGAAATCAATACAGCTCTGATGACGTTCAATCTGACGGTGATTTCACACTTTTTTTATGGAATATAGGTCAATTTGTTTTTGATACGGACATTACAAGTATAAAGTAAAAAAATAAGCTTGTTGCCTTTCCGCATTTCATTATTTTCTTGTAATAAAACATAGTCTATAATTTTGATATTTTACGAAAGGATATGGAGTAAATGAACATGAGACCATAACACATATGTTAACTCCAACTGCAATAATTTTAATGAGCTGTATGGCCATTTCGGAAATGAATTCCTCATCAGCAGCACTAGAACCCAAACAAAGGAAATCAATAATTTCAAGGAATGTTTTAAATGCATAAAACCAAACAAAGTAATATCAAATATAGCTAAGGACAAAACTACGATGGAGGGAGTTAATCCTTAGGAAGAAGAGGAGTTCCCAATATCAATATATATTGTAGGGTAAATATAACAGAAAGTGGTTAATATATATGCATTGAAATAGTATCTTTGTGCAAAGAATTATCGATGAAAATTGTAAACCCCATACTTTTATTATCAATAAGTTCTAGACACTTGTACAAAAGAACTGATTTATGTGTTTTAGATAAAAACTGAGAAAAACTTCAAAAAGTTTTATATTAACACTTTCATACTTTCTACCTTATCAAGATTATTACAATCCATGTGATAAAAGTATTTATATTACAGTTAAATCTTTTATCTAGAAAATGGGCATATTCTTGACAGAATTGGCCATTAAAATTTTCATCGTACAGGATGTTCATTACATAGAACCCCTATTATTTTATTATCTTTTTATGACCTTGTTAACAAATTACAGAAATTACTGTTTATACAAATCAGTGATACAAATGAATGTCATCATAGATAATGAATTGTTACAGGAAGATCTCCAGTAACTTTGACAAATATATCGAAAGTGTCATCATTTCTAATATATTGGTAGGGATAATTAAAGCTGTTTAAGAGTTTCATGGATAATTGTGACAAGATTTAATACTAAAATATGAATAAGACAAAGCACTTTCGTTTTCCTCCTCGGTGCACCTCGGAAGATAATAAAGTTCTTTATCTATGACTTATTGGTAAAACAATTTAAAGTTCGTATGTCCGTAGAACGATAAAAAACAACGTGATAAAACTGATGCACATAACTTTATCACAGTATCCTATTTTTCCTTCTTATTATAATGCGTGTTTGACTGTGAGAAAATACACTCGCCAATTTTTCAGCACAAGATAAAATAAATATTGCACATCCCGTACTCGTCAAAATGCACTGCATCTCTTTTTGTTAAATTATCCAAATAATAAATATTACTTGTGAGTAAACGTAAACTGTTATGACTGAAGCACTTAAGCATCAATACATCAGGAGAACTTCCCCTTTCCTCAAGAAACATGAAAAAAATTGCAATTGGTTAGCATGTCGGAATCGCAGATCAGTTTTTGGTATTTGTTGATAATAATCGTGAATCGTTGAGACGTTTGTCAGTATGACAATTACGAACGCAGAAACAAGCGTCTTACTAGCACAGCACCATTAACGATTTAACGATCCAACAGGAAGTTTGACAAAAGTAAGACCGCTTCTCGGGAGAAACGACAATCATGGCCAGTATCGAGCGAGTCCGTAACGTGGAGCTGGATGCGTTAAGCGGTTTACAGCCCGTATCAAAAACAAAATGTCTATATTTCTTTTATCGGTAATTCATAAACTTCTAAAAAAGCTCTATAATAAACTAAAACAAGCTAAATCTCTATTACAACATGGTTCATAGTTCTTTACTTTAATAATTAATGTGCATTCTTCATCTGTTTAATGTATGACGTTAATGAACTCGACGTATAGTGACGCGGTAATGAAGTCTTGACAGTGACTCGTTATTTTCTATATCACGGCCTGTTCAGTGCTACTGACATTTCCAGACAATGCAGATCAAAGGAAATTCATACAAATTACCCATAAAAAGAGTCTGTAAGTCTTGTTCAGTGTGGAAACTCCCTTCAGCCAGGCCTATGTATTGCTTTATTTCTTATTTTATTACCCCGTTCGTTTGCCAGTATTTTTTTTTTGGTGGGGGGGGAAGGTTGCCAGAGAGCTATACATATCCAAGAGCTTGTTTCATAAAATGAAGTAATATAGTTACCGATGAATGTTTACATCCTAAATCATACAGTTCCTTTCCCGTATCTGCAGTTCTATACTTATGAATATAACATACCTGAAATATCATATGCGAGAAAAAAATAATAATGAATATATTAGATTAGATTAATTTAGCTTTATTAAATACTGCACACAATTTTATAAAGCGTACATATATCTTTTTATACATAGCGATTTGTAGGACATATGCTAATACATCTGTTTTCAGGTAAAACGAATCAAGAAGAAAATAATACAAATGATAGGTTCAGACATAGATTTCTGTAATTTAAATTTTCTAGCATCAGTTAAAACCTCTTTCAGTAGAATTTCGGCTATCTCATGGCGATCAATTAAAGGCAGAGCACTTGGAGAGATGCATTGACCATGGGAAGGTAATTGGCACACATCATCATGTACTGCTGCATGTCGAGTGCACCCTTTTGGGGGTTTAAAAGGTGGGGTGCAAACTCACAACGATAAAGGCTATTGTTATTGTATAGGAAAATAGGAAAAAGAAGGGAAACGGGGAATGTGTCAAAGAGACAACGACCTAAAGGGGAGTAATAACAACTCAAAGCCACCATAAGATATTCAGTGAACGGCGAGGAAACCCCACATCCAACGGCAGGTCGGAGTTGGCCCCTAAATAAAGAGTAATCAAGTTCAGCGAAATAAACACCATCCTAGACTCCCATAGACATAAAGTGAACTAACTAGAAAACAGACAAGACACACAAAGGCTTAATAAATTTCCTGACTTAGGACAGGCGCAAACCTGCTGCGGCGGGGTTAAACTAGTTTTATTGGATCCAAACCTTCCCACTATAGCTAATGTGATAAATCAAAAAAACAATTGTAACAACAGTAAAATTCAGTTGGCAACAGGACTGAGTCAATTGTGAAAAATGAAACTGAAAGAACTAAATATACGGACATAAACATGAAATCACAAGAGACTACTAGCAGTTATATGACATGGCAGCTCCAGACCCATTACCAACTGACAAATTAAGTTATGTACCCTCAGTATACAGCTTCCATCAAGATCCCTTCCTGTGAGGAGTTCATGTATATACCGGAATACATAACCCGTGTCCATGCAATACTGATTTTAGAAATTTAGAATGTGTTTAGTTAAAATGCAAAGACGCTATCAAAACATCAATGTTAATACCAAAGAAGGCCATACGTAATGACTTGACGACAATACCGTAATTACAACCCTTATGAATTAGACGATTTAAAGGTTTTATAAGTTTGTTAGGCGAGTTTAAGTATTTTTTACTCTTATGTAAAACATTACCATTAAATAAGGGATGTGAAATGCCAGCCTTGATTAGATGTTTACAGGTTGCATTGTATTTATGAACTAAGTCTTTATATCGATGATAAAATTTAGTAAAGGTTTTAACTAGTTTATGATAACGAAAACCTTGCTGTAATAGTTTTTCAGTTATGAAAAGATTCCGTTCATTAAAATCGCAAACTTTATTACATACTCGAGCAAATCGAACAAGTTGAGATATGTAAACACCATATGATGGCGCTAATAGAACATCGCCATCCAGAAATGAATAATTAACTATTGGAAAAGAAAAATCGTCCCTTTTATCATAAATTTTAGTATCTAATTTACCATTCGTTATATCAAAATTGATGTCTAAGAACGGATAATGATGGATATTAGAATTGGCTTTATTCAAAGTAGGTTCTTTAGGGTAGATGTCCTTATAATGCGTATTGAAGTCGTTATTATCTAAAGCTAAAATATCATCCAAATATCGGAAAGTGTTATTAAACTTTTCAATTAAATGGTGTTTAGATGGGTCTTTGCTGATGTTGGTCATAAACTGAGATTCGTAGCAGTACAAAAAGAGGTCCGCTATTAGTGGTGCATAATTACATGTACCTTAACCACTTGGTCAGAAATGCCCCTGTTGTTCAGAGAAAATGGAAAAGATGATAAATTTGTTGGGCTTCAAAAAGCTCGGTTGCAAAAGTATAACACTGGATTGGATTCATGTACTGCCGAAATTGATCCTACAAAAATATTTTTTGAAAACAATCAAATGTACGTACAGCTCATGTAGAGATAAAAATGAATGCCAAATGTTCCGTAACAAAGCCAATGCCAAGCTAAAATTTTATTTTTCGACAAATATGAAAATAGCGGAAACACTAGCCACTATATATAAAATTTTTTGTACAAGTTTATCGTTGTAATTAAATTAGCACAAGTCGATTTAGAGAACTTGATTTTTTTAGCCTATATTTGATATTGATATATGATATGAACCTAACTCTAACTACTCCAAGTTAATATCAACATTTCTAAAACGACGGTTATGCATTTAATAGGGCGTTCAACATAAACGAACGAGACTATGGATAGGAATACGATAAGGAGTTTGAATATGATGCTCCGTCTTCCTGTAGTCTGCTACTTCAACTACACCAAAGGCAAGCTTAAAATGTTGGTAAAATACTGTCATATGTACTGAGCCGAAATTCTAAGGCATAAATGTTTGATAAAGTAATGTGTTCCTTATTATTCGCGGATCACATAAAATCTCTTTAAACCTGCGCTTCGATGTTGGAACAGATGCACCTCAAGTTCTGCTCAGTAGATTTGCTGATAACTGAGCCTCTACTTAATTCGTTAAGTATAAGTTTATGTTAGATATTAAATATTCGATATAAATTACGTCATAGAAATAATATAGGGTTATTGCATGAAAACTTGGGAGTATTGTCCCGAGTAGAATTTTATATTGCACGAAGGATAATATTCCCCAATATTCATGCAATAACCCTTTTATTGTATAGCAAAGCTAAACTCTCTTAATAAAGGGAGTTTTGTTGTCGATGACGTCGTGAAATTTATGTCATATTTGCACTAGTGCAATATGGGAATTTATTGCACGCTTACTTTTGGAAGCTTTCTTAGGGAAATATTATGTTGCTATACAATAATTTCAATTATAATGAAATGCTTTGGCCAGGCTTGATATACTCCGGAACCAAATCGTTAGGTCCATGGTCTATCAAATGAGAGAGAAAATGAAAGTTTTTTCATTGCTTATTACTGTTTAATCTGCTAGCTGTCATGTACAAGGCAGAGAAGTGAGTAAATTTATAAGGTTGTGTGCACTTTTCGTCCAGTGAACAATATTTCAGACATACCAGAACGAGAACAAGTTAATCATTTCAAATATATATATATATATAAGTAAGAGAAGAAACAAGCAAAGGTGGAAGGGACAACCGGGACAACGGGTTTGGATTGCCACTGGAAAAGAGGAGAAATTGGTAGGGGCAGGGCATTTAGCCTTCTATACGAGTCCCAGTGACTCTGCTCTCTCTAGACAATATAAAAGTGGTCTTTACACTGCATGGAACGTGGCCTTTTTCCACACAGTTCGGCTACAATGGTTCCGCATTGTGACCAGACTACCCCACATGGACAGGGCATTCCCCTACCCACCAACTGGGAATGCACCCGGCAGCTCTGTAGCCAGAGCCCCTAAAAACCGATTCAGGTGCTGGGTGAGCACTAGATGCATGAGATGTATCCTCATTCTTAAAAGAGATCTATAACATATGAAAACAGATTGAAGCACTCGAAATGCACAAACCTTGTTATTAATGAATATTACCAATCGACTACATGCTAAATAATTACCCTTCACCATACAAGGTAGGACTCGCTTACATCTAACGTGTACATAAGGATTTGGTAACATGGCGTAAAGCAGACACTTTCTAGTTCTGGGTTCCAGTACTGCTGATGAGGAATACATTTCCGAAATGGCCATACAGCTTATTAGAATAACTGCAGTTGGATTTAACATATGTGTTATGGTCTCATGTTCATTTACTCCATATCCTTTCGTAAAATATTGGTAACATTACGTAAAGCAGACACCTGAATGTTTATCATTTTACGAAAGGATATGGAGTAAATGAACATGAGACCATAACACATATGTTAAAAGCAACTGCAATAATTTTAATAATCTGTACGGCCATTTCGGAAATTTTTACTCATCAGCAGCACTAGAACCCATTCAAAGGAAATCCATTATTTCAAAAAAATGTTAAAATGTATAAACCAAACGAAATCCGAATAATCAGTAATATCAAATATAGCTAAGGACAAAACTACGATGGTGGGAGTTAATCCTTCGGTTTTAGAATTTACATAAATTTAGATAAAAGTAATTGAAAAAAGTGTAGACATGAGATATTATCTCATGTACAAGTACACCATATCTAGGAAAAATAAAGAGCATACATCTCTACCACGGGGAATTGTTTTACCAACTCCACACTGCAATAAAAGACAAACTCCTGAATTGAATATTTTACGAAAGGATATGGAGTAAATGAACATGAGACCATAACACATATGTTAACTCCACCTGCAATAATTTTAATGAACTGTATGGCCATTTCGGAAATTTATTCCTCATCAGCAGCACTAGAACCCAAAGAAAGGAAATCATGCATGAATTACATACCTCGCCAGCATTACATCTTGTTTCTCTACTGCAAGCTATTGGGGTGTCAACTTCAGTACAGGACAGACAGCTTACTGCTTGAACTAAAAATGATAAAATGAAGTAGAGCAGATGAGCGACAATTTTTCAGAATTCGAATTAACACAAAAACGCACGACTGCATTAAACAGGAGATCATGACATATCAAAATAACGATGTCGTCGTAATTGACTATGGTCATATTTTATTCTAATTGGGTAAAAAATTGTGGCAATTTTGACTATTGTCATATTTTATTCTAATTGGGTAAAAAATTGTGGCAATTATCATGCCATGAAGAGATGGCTTCAAGTGGAACAAAACTTGAAAAACAAATCATGAGTATAATTTTCTATAATGCTTTGTCTTTCATCTAATTAAGCAAGATTTAAATCCTACTTTTGTTTAAAATGTGCGTCATCTTGAAAATTTTTATCTATAAAATTTGATGGACAAGCTCTTCCAGTTATCAGGAATCGTAATTTTCTAGTTTTTATTAGACCATTGCTTACAGGAAACATTTAAAAGAGTATGAGCGTCAGACTTCAGAAGCATTCGATATTCTCGGGTTTTATCCGTTTAAATAGGTTAAATTGTTTTGCACATGTATTATAATTTCTTGGTCATAGGTCACTTTAAAATAAATAAAATAGACAATGTATAAAGTATTATAAACTTCAATTTTATATTTTCTGAGATTTGAAGTCATATATACAGCTGAGCAAAATTGAGGGAGAACTCTAGAGAGAACTGTTTCAAAATTTTGACGTCATATATCTAAAAAACTCTCACATGAATTTTCAAAATTTTTTGCTTATGTTGTTCTATTAGCAAAAATCTTCAAAACCAAAGGTCAGCGTTTTAATTATAATTACAAAATTTCTGACACTCGCACTCCCTTAAGAAAGCTTTAAGATGTACCTTGATAGAATTAAACGAAACATTGGCTAAAATTTATCATATCTAAGTTGGGTTAATTTTTCCCCTACACACCCATAGAAAATATAATTTCATAAATCCGTTTAAGTTTGACTTGAGACCAATTAAATTATCGAAATAGCATTTCGAAAGTGTTTAACATTACATGAAAATTCAGGGCTTTAACAAAATAATGTAAAATTTTCAACAAGTCCGTGTAATTTGAGGAGGCTGTAACCTCAAATCTTGATTCACATATATCAAAAAGCATTGTGTTGAACCAGGTTTTTCTCGAAGCATTTTACATGACGTCAATGAAATTTGGCCCTGCCATGATAATAAAAAAGAAATGAACAAAATGCTATTTTTTAATACCTGAAGTTGGTTCTTTACAGTTCGTCTGAGTATTACATAACCGTGTATCATTACAACAGCTCTGACAAACTATATGGCTATGAAGGACACTCCGTTTTCCAAATATTATTCCAGTTGATTCCTGTTTTCTGCAAAGCTGTAAAATATTTGTGCTTTGTGCTAATTGTTATGGTGCAACAAAAGCAAAAAGGACCAGTCTTTTTTTTTCATTTTTGTCCAATCTTCTTCCATCGTCATGTAAACAATACTAAGGACTCAAGTTTATCGTTGTCGAATTATTTTACCCCGAGTGTGAACTTAAAAAGCTTTTTTCCCATTATGGTAAAAAAAAACAACGAAAATACAGCAAATGTAACCAATAGTTCTGAAATGGTTATTTCGAATACGCATGTCTATTCAAAGCAGATAACAGTAAAATATGTGTAACACTATATTTTGCATTTTTGCATTCCATTTAGCTCATATAAGTTATTTGTTCTCTGTCAGGTTCCAAACATCTTTGGGTTTATGGTCTTCCAAATGTTTAGAATTTATCTGTACTGAAGAGACATAAGTTGTCGAAATGACGGATTATATGAAACAAAAATTTGCGAGTGAAATGATGCATCCATTTGCTTTGCAAAAAGCTTGTTCATAGTTTCAATATTGGTATTCCCATTATTTCTTTTTATTTTTTTTTTCTACATTTGTAAAGGTTTGATACGTAAATGAAAACTAATTTCACTCGAAATGTTGTTATTGTTTAATTGCTTACAAGCATAAATATAAAACTGAAATTTGAAAGGTTAAACGTTGAGCACAGTTGGGGTTGAGACAGATAACGTTATTAAATCATGTTTATATATTGCCAAGTTTTAAAGTATATCCTTTTTAAAACTGAAAACATTTCTAATAAATCAACTTTTTAATTAGCATAATAATTAAATAAGAAATAGGGCCTATGTTGTTCGCCGAGCAAAAAATGGTAAAGTAAATGAAAAAGACAAAAAAATGTGTATTGCCATATTAAATAGGGTTTTCGGAGGTTATTAGCCAATAAAAAACACCACCAAGAAGCAAATAAAGTAACGGTCTGTGTTATTGAATGCCCATCGTTGTAGAGAAAATGAAAGTAATAACAAAATTACCAGACAGAATTATCAAGTGTCGATATCCATAAGGCAAAACGACAAAGCAGGTGTAAATAGTCCTGACTTGGTACAGACATTTCAAAAGAATAATAGGTTCTTATACAAGACCATATTAAAGATAAGGGATATCTTCCACGAGTGTGAGGAATTCCGTCTTTTCCCGAGTGAAACGAGGGTAAAAGACGTAAAATTTCTCACACGAGTGGAATATATCCCGATCTTTAATTTTGGTCGAATATAAGAACGTTTTTTTTACCGTAATAGCGACGTTGGATTGGACGTTTACCCGCGTAAGACAGCTTCACGCGACCATGTCTTCTATGGGCTGTCTTACACGGAAAACATCCATCTACGGAAGAAATGGTGGGTTAAACCTCTTCCATTGCGGTATTGCCTGGTAGCAACTCAACAGCTATTGCTAGTGAAAAGTCGTAGACAGTAAAAAGAAATGATCATCACAGTACTAAGTAAAAACTGAATCGTCAATCATACATGTAGTTCGGACCGAATTTAAGCTTCAAAATGTTCCACAATGGACTGATATTTATAAAACAATTTTTTTAATGAACGTATTAGACGGAATTTTTTGATGCTTAGATTAATGAGGCGGAGATAACAATGACTAATGAGAAAGTCTACAAATTGCTACTTGCGCTTGCATAATGAATCAACTGTGAAACATACTGTGAAATTGTAAAATAAAGTTTTTAACCGTTGATGTTAAAATTGAAGCATGTATAGGGTCTGTAAGTCTCGTTTTGAAACTTCCGGGCACATAAGTTGTACCCAGAAGTTACATTTTTAACAAACACACATAACGATTCAAAAAAAATTTGAACGTCATAATCTGAAAACGTCATATTTTGGCTGGAAACGTTTTCAAATTTCATTTTTATCGTGAAATCACGGTGTCACATGACGAAACTTACAGACCCTATAAGACCCAAGCACTGGGTACCCATTGCAAGGGGGCATGTGGATTTCAATTTCATGTTGGAATAAAAACAAAAGAAAGACACACATACAATTAAAAAAAAAACCCGCTAATTTGCCACTACTTGTTTATGACTCATAAAAAAAATTGCTACAGGCAGGTTTTTTTTCTGTCATTTTGTTTTATTGCTTCAATTCTTAAACAGTTATCTCTTTACAAATTAATCAAGGAAACAACACCCAAATAGTGTTTTACACTTACACATTTCGCGCGCGAAAGGATAAGGGGTAAATGAACATGAGACCATAGCACATATATTAACTCCAACTGCAATAATTTTAATGACCTCTATGGCTATTTTGAAATTAATTCCTCATCAGCATCACTAAAACCCAAACAAAGGAAATCCATTTGTCCATCAATATACTTACTTATATTATATTTGATTATCATACGACAGTAAAAGTAATGGTTCTTTTAAGATATAAAACATGGCTGCCATATTTTATTGTCATTCTAATATGAGCTGGAGTTGATTTTCCAAAAACAAAACCGAGCTTCAGGAGGGGTTAAGTATGCATATTTCATAATTATTCCGCTGATGGACTAGTTGACCTGGAACTTGTTATTGGGGTCTTGAGTTGGAAAAAACATCTTTTAATGAATTCTGCCTTGCTATGTCCATAAAGAGCAACTTATTTCTGCCAAATATTTGTCAGAAAAATACACTTACAAAACCACGAAGAGAACAAATTTTGATAATTTGGGTGTTAAACGCTAATTTACAAATGAGTGTTTTGCGCCTGTTCCAGATAATTTTATGGTTATTCTAACACGTCATTAATAATAATTTACCTCAGGATATGTACAACCTGCATCATATTTACTTTGGTTGTTATCTGTTCTATATTTGTGTAAGAAGCAAACCTGTCAAAAAAGATTAAATATAGCAGTGAACTGAAACGACGTTTGACCACATGATACACGGATAATGTATATATAAAGCATACAATGGTTAAAGTGCATTTATTTTAGCTCTATTGCAAAGAGCTAGCACTACATGTACAACACTGGGAATTTCAGACACATTTTAGCATATTTCTTCCAGACACATTATAGCATATTTTTTCCTGTCTATACTGCTATACATACATTAATCACAATCTGTATAAAACTTTATACATGTTATAATGGAAACAAGAGTTGTAGCCAAAACAAATTGAGCTTGAAAGGAAAATGTCAATATTAAATGCTAGTAATATGATGACAAAGCAATTAATAATGTTTTAGGATAAAAACATTCAGATCATTTGAAGAAAAAGATACTGCTTCGCATATTTCTATGAATTATGATAAAAAATAATGTCTCTTGTTCTGTATCTATCCGACAAATAGTCCAATTTACGTACTTTTCTTTCTGTAATTAATAAATTTTTTTTATTTAATTTTATTATATTTTTGATTTTTAGATTTATGATTTTATAATGCAGAATCACAAGACATCCAGGTCAAATTGGCTGCTATTGGCAGAATTAATAAACTTGTTAATTTACTTAGGCAAAGACATCTTACAGTAACTTCGGTATTTTGTTATTTATTATCACTGGACGGATGCCTCTGCTGTTGGAGTATTAGTCCCCGAGGGTATTCTTTAACCCAGTACTCAGTACTTCGATGCTGACCCGAAAACCAATTTTATTTGAAAACTTGCAATATCTTCAATTTAGGAAATTTTACTTGAAAGTAAGGAGTATCTCCTTCGAGCATACATGTAAGTGTGTCCTTAGCATGAATTTGGCTTTCCGTTTAGATCTGTTTTTATTGTTCGCTCTCTATCAGATTTTGACAATTTTTTTATCAATGGTCTTCAAAATGTTTGATCTGCACCGAAGAGACATAAATTGTCGAAAAGAAAACAAATTTACAGTATCCCCTGGATTTTGTCATTGCTTCACCGATACCTCTGCTAGTAGACTTTTATTCCCTTGGGGTATTCTCTAATAAAGAAGTCAGTAGTTTAGGTGCTGCTGCGAAAACCCGAAAAACCGATTTAATTTGGAAATTTACACTATCTAAAATTAGCAATTACGATAGTATGTCCATATGAGAAATTCTCTTGGGAACAAGTACACCATAACTGAAATATATAGGGAGCATACACCTCAGACAATGGTATTTTACTTTGCATGTAAAACAAACTCAAAAATTATATAAATAACTAAATACCGAAATTACTGTGAATTTGTTTTTTGCATATGCGCATTTCGACAACTTATGTCTTTTCAGTGCAGATAAAATCTAAACGTTTGGAAGACGATAAACTCAAAGATGTTCAAAAACTGATAGAGAACAAACAACCAATATGATCTAAATGTAAAGCTAAAATCAGCTAAGGACAGGGCTGTGCATGAGGGAGATACTCCTTACTTTTCAACAAAATTTACAAAAATTTAGATATTGCAAGGTTTCAAAAAGAAGTGGCTTTCGGGTCAGCACCGAAGTACTGACTACTGGGCTGGTGAATGCCCTCGGGGACTAACAGTCCACCAGCAAAGGCATCGACCCAGTGGTAACAAATAACTAAATACCGAAGTTACTGTGAATTTATTTTCTGCATATGAGCATTTCGACAACTTATATCTCTTCAGTGCAGATAAAATCTAAACATTTCGAAGACCATAAACTCAAACAATGAGATGATATGGTGAAAATGCACATGAGACTAAGTCTTTACAAATACATGGTAGAATCAAGCACTGGAACATCGCTTTTACTGTTGTTCTACATCTTGAAGTCACCATTAGGCCGTTAACATTGGGTGTTGCTCATACCTAATAGTAAGTTCAAGCTGGGACTAATAGTCCCAGGTCCAAGACGGCCCCTATAACCGGTTTTAAGCGGAATTCATTGATAAATGTCGAGAAACACTAAATCCATTGCTACACTGATCATGGATGCGGGGTCGTCAACAAATATAAACTAATCCTTGAAAGTGCTCTTGCAATCGATGTCGTCCGTTGTCCGACAGAAAAACTCAGTGGACAATTACAACATATAGACAAACACAAGGCACTTATCTAGTCAATTGTAAGGAGGGGGCAAAAAGGGGGTTCTGAGTATGATTTACGAAAAATAAAAGAAATATCCTCGTACCATGTACGAAAATAGCCCTAAGATCGAAATTGGGGTGTATGCTGTACGAAGCTTGTTTTTGTTCGAATGTACGCTAAGTACATACGAAAAACAAGAATGGTCGCTTACGTTTTACGGAAATAACCCTTAACCACCTTGTAAGAAAACTTGGCATTATTATAGGACTAATAAATCGTTCAAAATTCAAAATTTTACATACCTGGCTATCATCACAGCTTACAAAATTCTGACAATTATTTGGATCATCAGCTTCACTGCAGGACACACATAACTGTCCACAATCTTAATACAAAAGAAATGCAAGTATTTTTATTATGTTTACTCTGGCTTGAAAGTGTTCGATCAGATACAAATAATATCTGCCTATATATGCTGTAGATCTTGCTGAATAGTGATTCTCTGTGTTCTAATTTTAATGTCAATTATAAGTGATAATGTCTTATCCTAACTTAGTATCCTTATTTATTTCATATTTTGGGACTACTAAAATGCTGAACTCAAATTTATCAAAGGAACAGAGTACGCCTGCATAATAATGTGCTTTTCTTATTTTGGCTGCTGTCTTTGTTGTTTTTGTACAACGCGTTTATTGTTGTTTTACGTCTGGAAGACACTAAACTGTGCATGTTTTAAGCAAATGTCCCAAACTATACATTGCGAGTACAATTATGTACACGTTGTTTGGATTGTGGCCTCTGAAATAAATTATATATTTTTCAATTCAAAGAGTAAAAGGGAGGCAATGATTTGGATTTTTTTGCCAACATTTATCACATTCATTTCAATTTTTAGTATTTGCCTTGTCTCTGCAGATTCTACTTGAGATTTGTGCGTTTGGTATTCTATTGTCGTTGTTCTCTGTCAAGTAATAAAGCCAGCCTCCTTTCATTGTTTATTATCGAATCAAAGATTTTTCTTCTTTTAACTTCTTAACGTTATCAAAGACATGTTGGAGGTTAAAATGACTGAGCCAGAACACAAGCCAGTTTTAAATACGTCACATTCTAAATACAATACAGAGGTTCATCCTATCTGATTTTTACAATGTTTCATGGATAGAAGTGAAACTTACGTGTGTTTTCAGGTATTCTAGGATACATTCCTAAAATTACGAATGGTGTTATGATGCCTTTTCGGTTATACAGTTTGTTGCTTTTGTTAGTTGTTTGTCTTTTCGTTGTCTATTTATTGTTGATTTTGTAAGTGTTTTTGCCATTGTTGCCCTTGTCTATAAGTCTTAACATAGTAAGAAACAAGACAGTAAGAAAAGCTACAGAAAACGAACGTTGGAGAGGTTGAGAACAAACCATCATTTATCAATACTTACACACTGTATATGGCAGAACTGCAGAAAACAGAACAGCAGCAAAAATGTATTTACCTAATAAAATTACAGGTATCATAAACATATAAAGTAAAAACAACCTTTAAATAGTTAATAATTGCATTACATATATATAAGAAACACTTGGACCTAGGTGCCACGGGAGAATTTCCTTATTTATGTCAGTGGCATTTAATTTGAATAGATTCGACACTATTAAAGTGCCCCATGAATTAAAGAGAAATTTAAGAAACATTGACTTAAATAAGGCACTTAACCGTTTCGCATCTATCCAAATTAATTGCATTTGCAAAAATAAGGAGACTTTCGAGTCGCATCTAGGTCCAAGAGAGAAAAATCTGGTAATTTGTCTCTTGTACATTTAGTCGATACCTTTACTTTTGTTTTTTGTAACAATATTATATTTAGAACACCACCAGAGCAAACTAGGTTACTGATGACCGGCAAAAATGATTGGTTTGTTTACAGTGATAACAGTAGAATATTACACCATAAAAAATTTCTTCCTGAGCAAGTGGAAAAATTTTCACTACAATTAGGATAAATTTTAATTGACATTAAAAATCCAATTTTGCGCGACATCCTTTGTAATTTATTTGTAATATAAATATAATTATCCCTGTGTTTTTATCCGCGTGTTTAACCATCTAGAATTGTAGCGTTATAGTTTTCAGACATCAACAACGATAAACGGGAGAGGACGTTTCAAAATATTTTGTAACTTTTGTTCAATCCCTTTTGTAATGACAAACGGGTGTTTTCGCTGGCTCAGGGTAGTTGACATGATCTACAGCAACTGAATCACATGTAATTATGATCATCTGCACTATCGTGTCACTTTGAATAAGTCACGTATGCGTTGCTATATTATTCATAAACGCCTCATGGTGAATAAATAATGCATATTAATCATTTCAATAATCTATGTATTAACCAGGCTAAAATATAAATTTCAGTTTATTTCAATTAATTATAGAATCTAAATTATGGTTATGTAATTAACCGATAAAAGAAATGTATAAAACATTTTCTTTTTGGTTTTTGTTACGGAATTTAATGGCCTGCTTCAACACATAAAAAATAAAGCCCGCGTCAAAACTAAAATGTGCTACATTCCATAAAGCTGGCTCAGACTCAGAAGTGTAAACGCAAGTTAATACGACATGAAACCTTCCCCATAAATACTGCTGTAGTTCCAGTTAAATGTCACCCAACAGTTCTACAAAAATATATTCATGGGTTCCATGTAGCATTCAAAGAGCAAGCATTCTAAACAGGCTATGGATTTCATTCTATTTTGTCATGTTTTTTTTTCTTTCTGCTTTTTAGAAGGGTATCTAAATCCCCGTAGACATCCTTTTAGATCAACAAATAAAACATAGATGTACTTATCGTAGCATATCCACTGTAAGATAAAAATGTGAAGCAAGTGAGTGAATGTAATCGAACGAAAGAAAACCCAGTATTTTATTTGCTTTAACCACACCCAAAACAATGCCTCAATTGCTTCAATAATCATACCAAAACACCAGCACTTATCTCGAACTAATAATCCTTGTTTATCCCCAAAAAGTCGTACATTGTAGATAATATTTGTATTAAACACAATTTGATTATTTTTAATTGGTACTCAGTTTCCAAAACAATATGCAATACGAGTCTGTCAACATGGATTTTTTGTTCTAATAAGTTCTACTGTACTTACAAGTCGACATTTTCTTCTCTATTCAGTGACATCAAATAGTCTTTCTATTTATCAATTTGATGTAATCATGTATTGTGAAATAAGTCGCACTAAGATAAGGCACCTACTTTTAGGTCATTTTGGAAAATCCGTGCCGAACCCTTTGACAAAACTATTGTCATGTGTTATTTGTAAAAAGCTATTATGAGGGATCTGTTATGAAAATTGATCAAAGTCACCTCCATTTAAAAAAAAAGAAGAAAAAAACCAAACCATCAGTCTAAAACGACTAATCAAAACACATTGTCAACATCGTAAAAAATTAAGAAGCAAGACATAACATCAGTACAGTACACAAAAGAAAAATGAAGACAAAGATAAACAACACGCACCCAATAAAAACAATGGCTGAGAAAAGGTGCACCGGTAGAGTAAGCATCTCCTGCTTCTGATAAGACACCCGCCATGTGGAACGAGTCAAATCCGATAGAGGAAACAACAAACGTAAGCTTTTAAAGGAAAAGATCTGTCGTCATCTGGAAAACAGATTTCCCATAGTAGTCCACGAGATCTTCATGTCGACCGTAAAACTTCTCGAGTGAAGACATCAAATTATTGGTAGCATACCCATTTTCAAGTAACCTGGCTCTATCAGGGAAGTAACTGTATCGACCAAAGGCTCTTGCGTAGCAAATGGGTTGGGAGATGTAAACTCCATCTACTGGCGATGTTGGAATGTTGCTGCAAAATAAAGGGAAGTTGACTAGTGGAAAAGTGAAGTCATCGCGCTTGTCATACAGCCTAGTTTGTAGTGTACCTCTTCTGTCAATTTCAAGATGAAGGTGAAGGAATGAGACCGATTTGAAAGTGTCTGTAGTATCCTTAGTTTCGAGCTCTTTCGGAAAGATCAGATGAAGATATCACCAATGCGAGAATTGTTAAGAGACAAAATATAATCTATATAACAGAAGCTAAAATTTAAAGATTGGGCTAGTTTTTTTTATCCTTTTTTGAAGAAGCCCTTCAAAATCGAAGTTAACTTCTTTATCAAGGGTGAAATCAGAAAACAGGTGTCAAACAATGTAGCCCACAGCTAAAATTAAAGTTCTGTGATAAAAGCATGCTTTTGTCAACCATTTGAAAATTTCAGAGGAGTTCAGTTTTCTCCAAATTTTTACGTTAGGTTTATTTTATACATACAGTCCGTCCGGATGTAAGATTTGATGTGAACGTTCATTTGATAGACCCAACATGTCACAAGAGTATGCAACTCTCATTGGTCACCTGGATATACAACAACGGCAGTAGATTGCATATATCGAACTTTAAAGATATGGCCAAAGCAAGAACACGGAAAAAATGACGTTAGAGAAATAAAAGAAATATAAAACATTCAAAAGTAAGGCACTTACAGTGTCAAACTGTTTGAAACATCATGTGAGTCCTTGTAAAAACTTTACCATATAAGAGTAAAGGAAAAGGTAACCTAAAAGTGACACACAGTTAGTTCCTATAGGGATCCTTATTGTCTGTCGGAAAACGATACCCCCGAATTCGACTAAAAATAGTGTCGATAAAAAATTCATTAAAAAACACATTTTGATTACGTCAGTCTCAGTGTACGTCATATTTGATTTTGGCTTTACTATTTAGATCCCATTGGTAATTTGTTCTCTGTCATGTTTTACACATATTTCGGTATATGAATTTCCAAATGCTTTGGTTTTATCTGCACTGAAGAGACATAAGGTGTCGAAATGCGCATATGCAGAAACTAATTCACAATAACCTTGAATCAGTGTGGTTCTTAACAAAATATGTTTTGATATAAATTGACCTAAAGTGATCAAAATGTGATTGATGAGTGCTGTGAAAGTAAATGGGCATGTTTTGCTATGGGGACCCAACAAAAATGGTAAGATCAAAATCAAAAATAGGAGGTGTTTTGTGATATCATGCGATATAGATTCTAAAGCAGTTTCATCTATACTTCACAGTTGTTCAGGAGGAATTGCAGATGATATTCTAGAATCCTCTTAATGACGATGATTTTTT
Organism: Modiolus philippinarum; assembly: GCA_002080025.1. Lineage (NCBI taxonomy): Eukaryota > Metazoa > Mollusca > Bivalvia > Mytilida > Modiolidae > Modiolus > Modiolus philippinarum. The sequence continues at coordinate 84,761 of MJUU01064154.1, forward strand.
TTAGTTACGGAAAACCCCAAAACTGGTCAGATCAAAATGTGAAATAGGAATGTCTTGTAGTTTTGAATTTGATTTTTATTCTGTAGTGCGACAGTGTTTCTCCGGCAGACTAGACTCATTAAATTAGCTGACAGTTTAGCGACAAGTACTCCTTGACCAATCTTTCTAAATCACGTTTTATCTAATTCTCTCCTTCTCAAGATTGTAGTCTTGGAGATGGTACTATACTATAGGCAAGCGGGATAGAGAAAATGGAGGTTTGGGTACCCATAAACCGGTGAAACCCTACCACTAGCTCTTGCTAGTGACGGTATAAAGACCGGCTATCCCGTTGTCTGTTAGTCTTTTGTAATTTTTTTTTTGTTTTTCTAGTGCAGAAATCTGGAAGATTGTGGCATGTGATTGTAATTTTCGGGCATTGTTGGTGTTTCCTGTTATCTTTCCTACATTAATAATCTCTGAAGCTTCATTTGATTTTATTAGTTTAAAAGGATTTGCCAATATAAAGGTTGGACAATCAGACAGACAGACACTACGAACATAATGTATTAACCCCATTTTTTTCAGAAAACAGAGGTATAAAAATTGGAAGGTTGTTTGTCTATAGGTTGTAATCGTCCACTAGCTTAAGACACTAGTGCTTTTGTCTGGCAAAGGATGACAGTGATTGTAAGAGCACTTTGCCAGTTTAATTGATGTTTGTTGACAATCCCGCACCCATGACCAATGAAGACATGGATGTGGCGTTGCTCGACAATTAGCAAAGAAATCCGCTTAAACCGGTGCTAGGGGCCGTCTTGAACTTACTATGAGGTATGAGCAAAGCTCGTTGTTGAAGGCCTCACTGTGACTTCAAGATGAAGAACAACAATACAAGCGTTGTTCGTTTGCTTGTTTTTACCATATATTTGTAGAGACTTTTTCTCATGTGCATTTACTCCATATCCTTTTATTCACCATTTACTTTGGCTGTGAAAAACATGACAGTCCTAACAACAGAAATAGGTAGTTGAAATTCTTGACATGGTTTTAACAATATAAGCAATACTAAATAATTTAATCCTATTAAAGACTTTTTAATCAGTTTATTGTTTAATATCATTTTACTTCAATAGTGTTGTCAATTTTTTTTACCTGTAGAAAATATATCCTATTTGCTAATGTAGCACTTAGCGTTTAGATAATATTAAAGACTCCTATATTTCAGTACGTTTCAAACGTGTGATCATGTAATCATCTTTGGTAAAATGCAGATTAGCCTAACACAATTTTTAGGTGTCTCCGTTGTATTATTCGGCCATTTTGGTCCAATATTTGTTCATTTAGGTTTCATACATTTCGATAACTAGGAAAATAATAAGTACAAAGTTACAAACTATTTGAAATCTTTGTTTCTTATCCTTTTCACTACATTTTCATTTAAAAAGATGAATTAAAACACATGAATTATAAATTTGTTGCTAGATTTGAAGGAAAAACAGAAATTACGCAAGGATAATTTGATCAAAGAATTTTAAGAAATCTTATCTCTATTATTTCAACGGTAAATCAGAATTTCATTTGTCTTTATGAAAGCAATATAGCGATGCTGAAAAAAAAAATTGCAAGGTATGAACAAAATCTATGATTTATAGATTTTCAAGGTTATTCCCTCATATAGTCATTTTACCTATCATTTCTATGTAAAATCCTCACATTCTTCATTTGATACTAAACAACGGAAGTAGAATACCGAAGGAACAAAGCACAAGATTACACAATCAAAGTCAAGAGAAAAGGCAAAAGCAAAGAACACCAGAAGACAGACGACAAAAGACACCACATGCCCACAAAACACACAAAAACTACACAAACAAAACAAAAAAATCTAAAGCACTACCAGTGTGAACTCTCAAGAAACAGAGTGACATCAAGGTGCTCCGGAAGGGTAAGCATGTCCTGTTCTGTATACAGCACCTGTCACAGGGTCAGTGAAGCATACATGATACTAAATGAACGATGACGCCACATTTGATTTTATATTTTTGAAAATGTCAAACACAGAAAAATGCACAGAATTCTTTAATAGGAAATTTGTACTGTGCAGACACCTTAAAGAGTTATCTACCTGCAGTTTTTTATCATTATCGAGGAACAGCTTTCAAGATGGGACTGTAAGTTTACAGCGGATCGAAGTTTTAATTTTGTTTCTATTAATAAAGCTTTTGTTGCACTGATGCACACTGCTGCTTGGACTACACATCATATCATCCAATGTCCTGCAAAGATGTCATACCCAAGTCAATAGCTTTTTTCGACTCAATGCAGTAATCACAATGATTTTACGGAGCAGTGCATCCCTATGTCATCTTTTTTCTCCTTCTTTAACTAATGCTACCCCAGAAAGTTTTAGACCGGGCTTTAAATTCACCTTAAGACAGAAAATAGGCTCTTGTACCTAAACGCAAGAGGAACCATGGTTCTAAATATCTATCCAAATAATGTAACCATATAAAATATTGATAGCTAAATTTTAACAAATACACCAGAAGGATCGTCTGATAGCAAAAATGTTTTTCCGATCCTTCTCGATTTGGAGAAGGGGCAAAAAATACAGTTTAGATTGAACTAGAAGTGCTTGAACGCAGGAGAGATGTATTTCCTGTTACTTTACAGTAAAAGAAGTGAATTACATGACAATCGACAGTGCGCTCACAATCTATAGCAGCTTTACCTGTACAGAAAATGTTGTGTACAATGCACGTTATTTTGTGCAAACACTTTATGTTGGAGAAACTATCAATGGATTTGGTGATCACTTGCTAAACAGTTATGATTTGGTAGATTACACTGTCATTCATCACTAATGTCTTCCTAACAGATCCCTGTGGTCACCGTCTTGATTCAAAAAGAGGCAGAACGCGGCCATTGGTTGTAGCTAAAACAGCGGTTCATCTATCGCTTCGGAACATTGTGTAACATGTTTGTATATAGATTTTGTATATTGAATTTAACGTATATTTCTGGAATCTTCCTATGTATGCTGTATAAAAATAGTTTGTATCTGAAAATAAACTTGTAATTTTCCAAAACACTTGTATCTAATAAAATGTTTACAGTACAATTAAGCGTCAAATACAGGTATATGCAAGAATTCTATTCATAGTCTGTATTATTCTACATGGGTATATAAGAATATGGAATGATTGTTTTAGAGTCTTTGACGTGGTCTTTTGGTATTCTTTAAGTTATCTTTAGACGCTTAAGAATTGATTTTTCGATGGTTTATCACCTGCCCTGTCTTTTTGCCTCTTGGCATTTGCTCTTGACAATTCTGTTCATTAATTTTGTTATTTGCATCATTTGGAATAAATGAATACCCGAATGAAAACTGAAGCAACAACCAAAACTCATAAACCCAGAATACATGTCAATATAACGATCACAAACAAACATATAACAGATATGACGACTAAACAAGCAGAACTCAATACAAACACCATGCAAGGGACAGTCTTGAACTTACTGTGATGTATGAGCAAAGGTCATTGTTGAAGGCCTCATGGTCACTTCAAGATGAAGAGCAACAATAAAAAACTTGTTCCGCTGCTTGTTTTACCATGTTTTGTAGAGGCTTGGTCTAATGTGCATTTACTCCATATTCATTTATTGACCATAAACTATAAAGCATCAAAAGTGAGAAACCCTAAACATGAGTGTCATCAGGTGCTTCGTAAGGGTTAGCATGACCTGCTCCATATGCCAAATCCGTCATACAGCTACAGTGAATATAACGAAATAACGAAGTTATTGTGAGTTTAGTTTCTTTATATGCGCATTTCGACAACTAATGTCTCTTCAGTGGAGATGAAATCAAAACATTTAGAAATCCGTGAACTGAAATATGTGTATCAACTGATAGAGATTAAATTAAAAAAAAAAAACATATCATAACAAATAACTTTGAAAGACATCAATATAATTTTTTTTAAAATGGATAACAGGAAACACCTACAATGGCTGAAGATTATATACATGCCACAATCTGCCAGGGAACTACACAGGAAAAACACGAATAAGACAAAAGACAAACCTAGATACAATAGGAACTCGGGTCAGCCGGGTTTGGTACCGGAACTAGCAAAAGACAGCGGTACGGTTAAAAAGGTTTATGGGTACCCAAACCTCCCCTTCATCTGTCCCGTTTCCCCATGATATAAAAAATATAAAACCCAATACAGGTAGACTACCAACTCCATGACCACAATCTTGAAAGGAGAGAAAAAGACAATACTTAATTTAGTAGATGGATCAAAGGGTGCTCGCCGCAAAACTGTGGGCTACCTCAAGGAGCCTAGTTTACTGGAAGAACACTGTCGCAACACGGAAGAAAAATCAAACTCAAAACTTCCCGAAGGGTTTGGTCAAGAATCATCACAAATTTCAGTAGGCATCGGCAGTATCAGTGAGTGGCCAGCATGTGTGCAAAATTTTCAGGTCACTAGGTCTTAAAGCTAATTTAACGGATGCAAAGCAGAATATCCCCTATAATGTAAAACAGATAAGATATGTGCCAGCTTTTCTGGACTTTTCACCTATTTCTGGCATTTTTTAACAACATTTCCTAAAAACGAGGATTAGAAATGCCCTTAGTTGTTTACGAGTACCGCCATTTTAGATATCAAATGTTCGTACCTATTATGAAACTTCTTAAATGTATTCAGCAACTTAAATACATGAAATCTGTAACCCTGTTGTAAAAGTTTAGCTATGATAGAAAGGTTACGTTCATTAAAATCGTCAAGAGTAGAAAAAACTCGTGCGAATCGTACCAGTTGAGGAATATAAAACCGGTAGTATGGAGCTAGAGGAATGTTGCCGTCAAGAAAAAGGAAATTAGTAATAGAGAAATCAAAATCATTCCGTTTAAATCTGATTCATTTAGAGATAAAATTACAAGACATATAATAACTTTAATAGACTTAAAAAGTCATAAAAGAGTGAGAAGGATTAAATTTATTAATCAAAACAAAAATATCACAGAATTAGACAACACAGAAAACCAAAGCACTAACAGCCTGAACTGCAACTAAAACCGAGAGTGTCATCAGATGCTCCGGTCGGTTTAAACATGAATTGCTCCACATGTAACACCTTTCACACTGTTAATTGAAAAAATCGGTGAAATGTCATTTCATCATGTGTCGATCCAGTAATAAATCTTGATTTAATGCACTATGTCCATCTTCATTTGTAATATAGACACATTGTAACGATTAGTCAAATAATGAAGACGACCATGAAACTTTTTGGATGACAATAGTAACAGTGATTGAACATAGTCATGGCTAGGTAGCTTCTCAGATTGTAATTTCATATTCTGTTGACAAAATCGACGTACCCATTACATATCACACGACAGTAGCGAATGAGCTGTGAAATCTAAATATAAGAAGCAGGAGATCCTTACTCTATCGGTTCACCTGATCTTACCCATGGTTTTTATTGGGTCAGTGTTGTTCATCTGTATGTGTGTCTTCGTTTTTCTTTTTTGTACTATACTCAAGCGGTGTCCTTGTTTCTTAGTGTTTCCGATGTTGCCTTTGTCCATGGATTGTTCGTTCTTTTTACTGACGGTTTGTTTCTCGCTTACTTCCATATGCTGTGGGTATATACTACTCAAAAACGGAGAGTTCACACATTGAAAGTAAAAATCAACAAGTCTTTCATAAAGTTTAAATATTCAGTACCAGTAGTTGTCAAAAACAAAATACCGAACTTAACAAAAATTAACAAAATACCGAAGTCATTATAAAAGTACAGGTCCAGGTTTGACGCTTAAGTTAGTGTAGCAGCGTGCTTTTGAATATCCGGTACAATTAGGTAGATCAGAGGAAGATGCAAAAAAAAAAAAAAAACCGAAGTTGTATAAAAACAGTAAATTTCGCTATGCTGTACAGTAAGTTGCATTGCAAAATTTAGTTATGCTGTACACGTATTTCCAGGAGTAACCTCTCATCAGCAGAATTAAAATAAATATGGAAAGCCAAAATCCAAAAGTTATCCAAAAAGAAGTACTAATTTCCAAAAATATTAAAATAGGAAGCCAAATCCAGTACCAAGGACATCATCAGAGTTCCATACAAACAATGAAGCCTCAGTGTCTTTAAATGGTCAGAAGTTTGATAAAAACAATAAATTTCTATAATACGCAAGGTAAAGTTTTCATGTCAGACAAGTCAGACTACTTAATCCTTAAATTGAGGATTGTTCAGGATATAGCACTTTGTATGTAACTGATACTCTGACTATACATTTGTATTTTTCTTTCTGTTCGGACCAAGCGCTGGCTGTGGTCCAGTTGTAAGTAAATTTAGATAATGGGGTCTGTAAGTCTCGTTCATTTTTAGAACTTCCGGGTACATAATTTGTACCCGGAAGTTGCATTTTTAACAAAAACACATGACGTTTCAGTTAAAAACGTTGAACGTCATAATCCTGCAACGTCATACTTTGGCGGGAGACGTTTTCAAATTGCAGATTTTCGGTGTCACATGACGAGACTTACAGACTCTATACACAAGTTGACTCTTTTGCTGAAGCTGCCAATGATTTTCATCAAACCCATAATTTGTAAACTTCAAGTTTTGCTAAATAAGAGTTTTAAATTAAATCAAGTATTGGTATTTCTTCTACTTGAGAAAGCTCTCAAAGTGAACCTAAGAGCAAAGTCAATTGTTAAGACACCTGCCAATTTTTTTTAAATTTGTTGGTCTTCCAACATCTGTCCAGTCAGATCAAAGATCAAACCTTATTTCTGACTCGTTTCAACAGATCATACGTGCATTAGATGTAAATGCCCATGGTGTACCTCCCTGAAAGTCAAGGTGCTTCAGAAAGATTTCATCACACATTAAAGAATATGACTCCGTTCTTACTGTTTTGATACAAAATTTAAAGACTTGGACGAATGGTTTCCTTTTGAAGTTATTTGTTATATGGGAAGCAGTTCAAGAATCGTTAGGCTCGATGACTTCAAGATGAAGAACAACAAAGAAAGCGTTTTTCCATTTGATTAATCTTACCTTGTATTTTGTCCCACGTACATTTACTCCACATCCCTTTATTTGTTCATTAATTGACAATTTGAACTAGCTTTTGGACTTTCTGTTAAAATTCCCTAAATTAAAAAATAATTTATTAATCATAACTAAAACTAATTAAAACTATAACAATATGTATGAGAGTTTAGGGAACGGTTATCAAAAGCTTACCATATGGCTCGTAGGGATTTAAAAAAATGAAAGAAATATATGTCCTATTAATAGAAGAAAAGAAATTCCCACAAGTCGACTCAGTTCTTGCTCTTTTGAAAACTGTCAATATTTAAATTAAAGAAAATTTTGATTTCATCTGAACTGAAGAGACATAGTTGTCGAAAAGGCTATATGCAGGAACTAATACACAGCTTCTTTGGTATTTGTTGTTTAGATATTACCAGAAATAATTTACAAGCTAGACATTTTGGCCCGCATGTTGAAATATTCACCAGGGAGACGAAAACTAAAACAAGTACACATATTTACTTTTAGTTTGAACAATGTTAATAGCACAAGTACACATACTGTTGATAAAATTTCAACTATATCCCAGTCTTTATCAAAACATCACAAATATATTTAATAAAACAAAAGCTACCCAATTAATTTTCTAAGAGTAGTTTTTTGTATATAGTAAAAATGTATGTGTGTTTGTGTGTTTTAAAAAATACATTGACCGCTCATTTATTAAACAATTGTCCGTAATAAACTAATATGAGAATTTATTTTCTGCTGGAACTGACAAAATCTTTCATGATGTCATTCATGAGGAAACTAACCTTTTTAACAGTATCCTTAAAGAATGAATAAAAGAACAATGTTAATAACACCAGTACAAAAACTGTTGATAATATTTCAACGCTATCCCAGTCTTTATCAAAAAACAAAACTATATATAATTAAACAACAGCTACCTAGTTCATTTTTAAGAGTATTTTTGTATATTGTAAAATGTGTGTGTGTGTGTGTAAAAGAAATACGTTGATCGCTCATTTATTAAACCCTTGTTTGTAATAAACTCTGCCCTACATGTTCAGAAATTTGCAAGAAACTCATTTGGTCCTCAAAGTTTCGAATCTCTGACATTTTACAAAACCGTCTGGGACTATATGTACGAAAAGAATTGAAACTTCTTTTGTGATATGATATTTTACGAAAGGATATGGAGTAAATGAACATGAGACCATAACACATATGTTAACTCCAACTGCAATAATTTTAATGAGCTGTATGGCCATCAGCACTATACCCAAACAAAGGAATTCCATAATTTCAAAAAATGGTTAAAATGGATAAAACGAAACGAAATCCCAATAATCAGTAATATCAAATATAGATAAGGACAAAACTCCGATGGAGGGAGTTAATCCTTCGATTTTAGAATTTACATAAATTTAGATAAAAGTAATTGAACAAAGTGTACACATGAGATATTATCTCATGTACAAGTACACCATATCTAAGAAAAATAAAGAGCATACATCACTACCACGGGGAATTGTTTTACCACTTCCACACAGCAATAAAAAGATAAACTCCTGTATTAAATATTTTACGAAAGGATATGGAGTAAATGAACATGAGACAATTACACATATGTTAACTCCAACTGCAATAATTTTAATGAGCTGTATGGCAATTTCGGAAATTAATTCCTCATCAGCAGCACTAGAACCCAAACAAAGGAAATCCATAATTTCAAAAAATGGTTAAAATGGATAAAACCAAACGAAATCCTAATAATCAGTAATATCAAATATTGATGAGGACAAAACTACGATGGAGGTAGTTAATCCTTCGGTTTTAGAATTTACATAAATTTAGATAAAAATTAAAGTAATTGAATAAAGCATTTATACAGATTACGAAAAAAAAATGAATTCTGTTACATCTGACTCATTTCCAGTTCCAAGGACTACTGACTGTATAGAAAAGGTTGGCAGTGCTTAATATGCAAAAATTGAGATATTCTCAGAGGTTTTTGGCAGGTTGCACTAACAGATAGGGCAAAAGATTTGTCAGCATTCGTAACTCCGGATGGACTTTTAAATACTAAGTTATGGATTGTGGAATAAACAATTCAAAGGCAACATTCAACAATTAGTAAATTAAAAAACGAGGGAATAACAGGAAACATCTACAATGGCTGAAAAATACAACTCATGCTACAATTTTCCAGGGAAAAACACATGAAAAACACAAATAAGACAAAAAACAAACGTAAACAGCGATAGTAACTCGTGACAGCCTGACTTGGTACCGGTACTAGCAAACGCCAGCGGTAGGATTAAGCCGTTTTTACTGGTCTATATGACTGTAACGCATACATCGACGACGAAATCATATACTTGAATACATTCAGCAATTAGCTATAGACTATCACAGCATTCTACGATCTTTGCACTAACCACAAGCTAACAGTCAATCTTAAAAAGAATGAATTTTGCAATTTATCAATGATATCATTAGGACATTTTGTGGGACAGGGTCAAGTTAAACCAGTCTTGTAGAATATAGGGTAAACGCTACAACTTATGCAATGTCTTGGTATGACTGGCTATTATCGAAAATTTTGTTCTAATTTTTAAGTTATTGCTTGCTGAACCTTTGACATACCTATCAACAAAAGGTGGTAAGTTTGTTTTGACTGAAAAGTACGAAGTTGCATTCAATAAATTAACCTGATCATGACGGAAGTTTTACATTAGCTGGTTGATGCTAGTGACAAAGGTGATGGTGTTAATTTTTTTACAGGATGATAAAAAAGGCATTGAACATATCCTATCAGAAGATTTGTTATCATACTATTTGCTGAAAAGATTTTGATTTTTAACAATCCTTGCTTGGTGGAATGAACTCCAAGGTCACTGTGACGTGTCATTGAACGGAAATTACACTCCCTGTTAGATAATTTTTCTGAATTTAAACATTTCGAAATCCAATTCGTGCCATTTGTAATTAATTTGAGCATTGAGATGACCATTTTTGTCAAATTCGAGATGTTTATCCCCCATAAAAATAGTTGTAGAAAAAATAATTTTTACTGAAGAGACATAAGTTGTCGAATGACTAAATACCGAAGTTACTGTGAATTTAGATTCTGTATATGCGCATTTCGACAACTTATGTCGCTTCAGGGCAGATAGAGAACAAATAACCAATACAATCTGAATATAAAGCCAAAATCAGCTAATGCCAGAGCTTTGCATGAGGGAGATGCTCCTTAGTTTTCAACAAATTTAGAAAAATTTAGATATTGTAAGGTTCAAAATAGAATCGGCTTTCGGGTCAGCACCGATGTTCTGGCTACTGGGCTGATGAACACCCTGCGCATATGCAGAAAATAAATTCACAGTAACTTCGGTATTTAGTTATTTGTTACCATTCTGCTGGGGGACTATTACTCCCCGAGGGTATTCACAAGCCCAGAAGTCAGAACTTCGATGCTGACCCGAAAGCCGATTCTAATTTGAACCTTGCAGTATCTAAATTTTTGTAAATTTTGTTAAAAACTAAGGGGTATCTCCCCAATGCAAAGCTCTTTCCTTAGTTATTTTGGCTTTACATTTAGATTATATTGGTTATTTGTTCTCTATCAGTTTTTCAATACTTTGAGTCAATGGTCTTTCAAACGTTTAGATTTTATCTGCACTGAAGAAACATAAGTTGTCGAAAGGCGCATATACAAAAAATAAATTCACAGTAACTTCGGTATAAAGTTATTTGTTAGCACTGGGTCGATGCCTCTGCTGGTGGACTATAAGTCCCCGAGGATATTCACCAGCCCAATAGTCAGCACTTCGGTGCAGACCCGAATGCCGACTCTATTTTGTAACTTGCAGTATTTATTTTTTTTAAATTGTGTTGAAAATTAAGGAGTATCTCCCTCGTGCAAAGCTCTGTCCTTGGCTGATTTTGGCTTTACATTGAGGTCATATTGGTTATTTGTTCTATATCAGTTTTTAATATCTTTGAGTCAATGGTCTTCCAAACGTTTAGATTTTATCTACTCTGAAGAGAATAAGTCGAAATGCGCATATGCATAGTAACTTCGGTATTTAGTTATTTAAATGTTTTCTTTATCCCTAACTCTGGAAGACATTTTGATGGGATCCCCATTTAGCGAATGATGCGCTTTTCACGGAACAAAATAAATCATCAATGCATCTATAGGTGAGATAAAACACCTTTTAAATCTTTCTGAAAGGATATTGCTTCCTGATTCATTAGAGAATCGTGAAATTTATCATCATACATAATCTATACACTGAATATCAGTAAATTATTGTGTTTCATCAGTGTGTCCAAACCACAGCAAATGATTAATGAACAAAAACACATCACCAATGCACACAATAAAACATTTTATAGGTAATCTAAGACTACCATTGAAAATAAAACTATATCACGATTTAGGGATAATGATATATTTCATTTGTGTGTTAATTGATTCATATCTTACTCAACTTCCACGTAAATGTGAGTTCAAAAATATTTTCACAATTATAGTAAATATTGTCGAAATAACAACAAGGTTCATCGATGCAACGGTTGTAAATGTGCACTTTGTAACCAGATATCCGTAAATCGTGCACAAGAACCCGAATAAACGCCTCCAAATCAATATTTCGATCACAAAAGTACATCAATCGCTTTGCGTTGTATTTTCCAACCCAGTGTTCTAGCATCTCATCAATAGACGAGAAGCAATACCTTTCTCTCCAATTCGATGATAGAACTTCTTGATATCTCGAATATTTTGGTTCATTCGACGTAATACAATTATTTATATAAACCTTAGTATTACACTCTGAAAGATCATAATCTTTTGACATGATGCTGGCAAATACCTCCTTTTTAGCCATTTTAATTACTTTGTCATGCAAATCCTCATAGTAACTACTTACTTTATGACGACAATTTTCTATAAAGTTTATTTCTGGGTATAAAGGTGGTAAATTTTTAAGTCGATCTGCAAATTCCATAATATTCAAATACTCCGCTTCCTTGAAAACGAATTCGAACAACTCTTTTGGTGGAAGGTAATGTTCATCTCGCAAAAATTCTAAAATATGTTCAAAATACTTTCCATTTCTGTCTATAAAGTAGTTCCCATCTTTATCCTGATCAACATGGTGTCTACCACTAAACATAGCGCTCAACATAGAGTCGGGATATTTAAGTAGCGTCGACAATCGGGTGTTGAAGATTTTCCCACCAACATTCAAACCAATAACTGATGGAAATATCTGAAAATTGGAATAATATTAATGAAAATAAATAAGGACATTTCATGGTACATAAAATTTAATGCTGAACACTGTAGAGGTTACCTGCCTGTCTTTCAGAATTGCTTAACATTACTACATGTATGTATTTATATAGATTTTCTCGCATGTAACTCTTTACCATATTATTAGTTGTATTGTAAAACTAAAAGGGTTTACTAAAAGCCCTATTGACACAATAAATGTTTCAGTTGAAAACTTGGTTAAAGTAGTCTGTTGATACTTAAATTTAGTTTTCCTAGTTGATATCAAAGAAAAAAAAATAAATAAGAGATTTTCTGATTACATGGAAATGAATGGCCCACTTTGAAGATATTCACAGAGACTTTTGTGCATAAATGTGCAATGTAGGCAGCTACGAAATAGAAAGCAGGCATAGAAATACCTTCACTGGTCTTGTTAATAAAAACTAAACTAGTAGAATAAAAAAAAATATCTCAGAATGGATCATGTCATTTATTCGTAGCAAATTTTGTTTGATGTTTATTTCCCGCTTTGTTTACCAGGTGCTTATGTTTGTAAAGAAGTTGCATTATACAAATATTTTACGAAAGGATATTGAGTAAATGAACATGAGACCATAACACATATGTTAACTCCAACTGCAATAATTTTAATGAGCTGTATGGCCATTTCGGAAATTTATTCCTCATCAGCAGCACTAGAACCCAATCAAAGGAAATCCATAATTTCAATAAATGTTTAATATGCATAAAACCAAACGAAATCCGAATAATCAGTAATATCAAATATAGCTAAGGACAAAACTACGATGGAGGGAGTTAAAGCTTCGGTTTTAGAATTTACATAAATTAGATAATAGTAATTGAACAAAGTGTACACATGAGATATTATCTCATGTACAAGTACACCATATCAAAAAAAAAAAATAATAAAGACTATACATCTCTACCAAGGTGAATTGTTTTACCAACTCCACACTGCAATAAAAGACAATCTCATGTATTAAATATTTTACAAAAGGATATGGAGTAAATGAACATGAGACCATAACACATATGTTAACTCCAACTGCAATATTTTTAATGAGCTGTATGGCCATTTCGGAAATTTATTCCTAATCAGCAGCACTAGAACCCAAACAAAGGAAATCCATAATTTCAATAAATGTTTAAAATGCATAAAACCAAACGAAATCCGAATAATCAGTAATATAGAATATAGCTAAGGACAAAACTACGATGGAGGGAGTTAAGGCTTCGGTTTTAGAATTTACATAAATTAAGATAATAGTAATTGAACAAAGTGTACACATGAGATATTATCTCATGTACAAGTACACAATATCTAAGAAAATAAAGAGTATACATCTCTACCACGGGGTATTGTTTTACCAACTCCACACTGCAATAAAAGACAAACTTCTGTATTAAATATTTTACGAATGAATATGGAGTAAATGAACATGAGACCATAACACATATGTTAACTCCAACTGCAATAATTTTAATGAGCTGTATGGCCATTTCGGAAATTTATTCCTCATCAGCAGCACTATTTTCTGGTTGGTTAATTCCCTTCAAACTACATTAAAATTTCAATAAAATTAAAATCGTTCCATTTCATCAGTTTCCTTCAAGATTCTTGTCGGATAGAAGCTTTTTACATTGGCAAAAAAAAAAGCAAAACAACCAAAACAAAAACAAAACAAAACAAAACAAAAAATTAAAACTTTGACCAAGAGAAGTTTGGTCTTTTTTTTTAGGTCTTAGTACTGCTGCTGATGAGATGTTACTCCTTGAGACACGTGTACACCATAACTAAATTTTCTGTTTTTTATGCAACTTTTGTATTTTGTATTTTGAAACAATTGGACCGATGCCATCAGTCCAATAGCCAGACTTATCCCTTAAAAAATACTATGGCTTCATTCGGTGAATGGCACTCGGTAGATGTCCTTAGTACTGGATTTGGCTTGAGTTCCTATTGCGATATTTTTGGATAATGACTACTTCTTTTTTTACTATTTTTGGATTATG
>MJUU01064161.1:0-31138 GCA_002080025.1 Modiolus philippinarum
TCAACATGGCTACCTACAGTAGATAAATACCTACTTCCGGTCTATACCAGGGGCTACGCCCACTTCCGGTCGCGCATGTACACGGTAGTTAAGTCACACAACACCCCTGCAGGGTCTTACACTCTTTCAACACGTCATTTCCGGTCAAAAGGCCCTTGTAGGGCCTCAAAAAGGGCCACTTCCGGTTGCGCATGCGCAGTAAAAACACGTCAACATCCGGTCACGTGACTTCCGCTTCCGGTCTCGTGACTTCCGTCACGTCACTTCCGCTCTACGTCACTTCCGGTGACGTCACTTCCGGCACCACCACAGCACCACCACCTCAAATACTAACCGAACTGTGCCCATATACTACTGACATGTGGTATAAAATATAAACAAAAGCCTCCATCAATGGGTTACTAGTATTGGGCTTGCATTTGGATTATACTTGGAGCTGTCTCCGAACTTTGTAACCTATCACCTTAATCTACGGAAACCACTTGAAGTTCGTTTGCATTTGTGTGTTTTTTTGTATCTTTGTAGAACGCTTTTGAAAAGACGTTCAAAAATCATATAAATTGCCACGGAAAGAGTGAGTAAAAGTTTCAGACATGTTTGACGATCTGTTTTTTCCTTTACCACATTGATGAAAATCTATAACCTATTTCATTGGAGCACCATAGCAAATACTATCTTAGAAATCATTCCTGGGATTAAATTTTATGCAAATAATCTTAAGGATAAAATTATCAGCGTCTCCATTTAAACCATTTAGCACTGAATACTTGGAATTATAAAACAAACTGAAAATGCCAAGAACAGAGTTATACACATTAGCACTTTCTTTCTCAGCAGTTAGACGTTGTTATGTTTTCAACCTTAAACACTTAACAAACATGTTCAAAGATTGTCCACATCTGTAAAATATTCATTCAAGGGGCAATTATAGTGGTATAAACTGGATAAAGTATCCATGGATATTTTGGTCGATTTTTTTTTATAAAACCGTAGATAAAGCAGATGATCCGTATTTGTACACGATGTATTGCATAGGCAAGATTAGCGTGCGTGTAGTTTGTACAGGGGTTTTAGAGTTGTCACAATGATTGGAGAGATCAATGTTATGATTTTAGTTATAAAATGAAAATAGATGGCTTTGAGTAGAATTACGGTTTATTACCGAACTGAAAAAAACACCGATTTTGACAAAACCAGACTTATAAATGGCAGTATAACGGGTTCACACAGACCAAACTTACCTTCCGAAGCACTTTATGAATTCCCTTCCAGTTTTTGTTGATTTTACATTGCTAGTGGTTTAGTTTTGTGGCGTTCTTCTAAATATTTGTATATATGTTTTATCTTTGCGAGGTTGTATCATTTTGTGGTTAATATTAATTGTCGTGTTTTTTTTAAATGGTGAAAAGAATGAATTTTGTAACGTCAAGAGGGCTTATGTATGAGAAATATCTTGTTCACTTACTTTATTAGATAATTATAGTATTAACATACCGCATGTTCGAATCTTTTTGTGAAGTTCCCGTACTCTTCAGATGATGTATTCAGTGGAACAACTTTCAAGTAATTTCCTTCGACATACATGACCAACGACATGTTCACTTTTTTTCCTCCTAGTAGAAAACATTAATTGCATATTCACTTAAAACATTGTGTAAACTGAACAGTCTAATTAGAAAAAAAATCAAAATGGCTGTCTCATCCGTGGTTTGTGACATGTGTATCCTTTATCGCCTTTGTTTTGGACTTTTTTAACCTTAAGACGGGATGTTGTCTCCTCGATATCTACCACATTTTCTTTCTTTTTCTTCTATATTCTCATCAAATAGGCTAAATACTGTTTATAAACATTCACAATGTAGTATTATTCATAATGCCATTAGGTTATTTTAGCACGTATAAAGAGGTACTTATAAAGACGAAGTTTATACGTCTACTAGAGGTAACAGGATAACTGACGAATCATGCGAAAGTAGTATGAAAAGGCCGATTCTGCCCCACTCATGCAGAATCCTGCATAAAAATCCCACCTCGAGGGCAAAATGCAAACGGACGGCACTCCTATTGATCATAGGGTAAATACAAGAATGGCATATGTATTCGCTAGTAGACAAGTCGTCCCACAGGAAAAAGGGGATAAGGACACCTTAAAGAGAGATGTGCCTACGTCCAAGATTGATATTAATAAAGATATGACATCCGAAAGAAATAAGATGGATCAGTTCCAGGATTTCTTTCTGTAGAATGAAGAAGATTTGGAAGATAGCACCTGCACCCACCAAAAGTAGCAGCAGTGCTGCAATGCCCACAACCTGGTGCAGGTAAATAAGCACATCCAGCAGTGTCAAAATTGCAAGGTGGAGCAAGTCCAGCGAATTGAGCAATCAGGGGAGCAGAAGACCACCTGCGGCTACCCACTCAAGAGGAAGAAGGGACAGTTCTGCAAGAGCAAGCCTGGGAAGGATGGTCTCTGCTGGAGGCATAATAGTCAACCAAGCAAGACAGAAGAAGAGGAGACCATCCCCGTCGAGGGTAAGATGGTGGTCAAAGAGACCATGAAGACCCTCCGTCAAATAGCTAAGGATGAGGGTCTGAGGGGGTCAGCAGGAAAAGTAAAGAGGCCTTGGTGAAGCTCATCGAGGAGAAAACCGCCCGTAAATTTACCCGCCAGGAAGTCTTCAGGAAGAAGCAGCTGAAAGCACTCGTCAAGAATCGCGACCTCAGCAAATACTCCCGGCTCAAGAGAGATGATCTGATTCAGCTGGTCGAAGAAGATATCAGAAATGCCCCAGTCGAGGATGAGATCAAGGTCACCGATAGGCGGCAAGCGCTGAAAGGCGTATTTGGCACGGTCGTCATCGAATCCGCGAAGCTGCACGACGTAGCTACGTTTCTCAAGCTAAGTCAAAGCACGATCTCCACCACCATCTCAGATGCTCTCACCCAGAAGAAGGGATTAAAGGTCCACTTAGTGCTTCTAGCAGAGATGGTGTAGACCAACCTCGCGACGGGAGAAAATACCTACATCACCCCTTACTTCCGATCAGCCCTGACTACCCTCACCCAATCATCCGACCTCGAATCGGAGATTGCCTTCATGATGGAGAAGATCAAGGAAAATATGGCTAAGTACATGCGAGAAGGGAGCGGGTGGACGTTCGGGCACGTCGAGAAGCTAGAAATACACCTCAACCAATTCAAGCCACTCAAGGGGGTTCCTTCAAACCACTCCCACAGAAGCTGATCAGAAGAAAGCTATCATCAATGTGAGGAATGAGGATGATCTTTGCTTCCAGAGCAGTCCTACATGTATCAGGCTTCACAATACTGAGGTGGATCGTAAGCATACCAACCGAGTGACGCAGTACAAACCATGGGAGAAAAAGCTCAACTTCGACGGCATCGACTTTCTAGTCTCGCTAAAGGCGACCGATAAGTTCGAGAGGCAGAATCCCACCATCAAAGTCAACGTCTATGGCTTCGATGGCGTAAAGAAGGGTGAAGATTGGGAAGAGGATCTTCAGATCTACCCCATCAAGATATCCAAGAATACGGGCTCCACCCACGTAGATCTCCTCTTCCTGACTCGCGAAGGCAAGCAGCATTACTGCTGGATCAAGAGCCTCCCTCGACTTCTGAGCTTCCAGTTGACGGACCACGGTCATGAGCTTTTCTTCTGCCGAAGATGCCTTTCCCACTTTTCCAGGCAGGATATCTTGGACGAGCATATGGAATAATGCAGCCAGAAGGATGCGGTCAGGATCGAGATGCCGGAAGAAGGGACCGCCATAGCCTTCCATAACCACAAAAATATGATGAGAGCTCCGTTCGTCATCCATGCGGACTTTGAGTGCTTTACGGAGAAGCTCAGCACCTGCCAGCCTGATCCATCACACTCCTACACGAAGGCCTACCAACTTCAGCGACCATCGGGCTTCTGCTATTACGTGAAGTACGCTCATGGCGACAACAAAATTGCGGTCATCTATAGCAGTGAGGATGCGGCCAAGAAATTCGTGCAGTGCATCGGAGAGGAAGTGCAGGCAATCGGTAAGCTATATAAGGAGACCAAGCCCATGGTGATGACCGACCAGGACAAGGAGAGCTTCGAAGAAAGCACGCACTGCCACATTTGCGGGGATGAATTTGGAAGAGATAAGGTTCGGGACCACGACCATCTCACCGGGAAATATCGTGGCGCAGCACACAACCAGTGCAATCTGGATTTCCGGCTACCGAAGCACGTCCCCATCTTCTTCCACAACTTGAGCGGGTATGATTCCCACATCTTCGTCAAGGGGCTTGGATTTACTGAGGGTAAGATCGACTGCATCCCCAATACCGATGAAAAATATATCAGCTTCTCCAAGCAGGTGGGAGATCTGGAAATGAGATTCATCGACTCATGCAGGTTTTTGACGAATAAGCTTGAAAATCTAGCAAAGAATCTGACCCCGACCAATTCGCGACCGTGAAGACGAGATTCGGCGATCACCACGAGCTCATGATTCTGAAGGGGGTATTTCCCTACGATTATATGGATCGACCGGCCAAACTGGAAGAAACTTAGCTCCCACCCAAAGAAGCCTTCTACAGCACACTTTACGCGGAGGGCATCACCGATGAAGACTACGCGCACGCGTAGAGGATCTTGGGGATATTCGAGTGCAAGACCCTACGCGACTATCACGATCTCTACCTAGAAACCGACGTCTTGCTGCTGGGGGATATCTACGAGAATTTCAGGGATATCTACCAGACTCATTATGGGCTTGATCCATCTTCTCCTTCATGGTACGATTCCAGCGCTCCACCACGCTCGATTTCTCCTCATTCTACGTAGAGTTCTCCGTGGAGCTTCTTTCCGATCCAGATATGCTGCTGATGTTTGAGCAGGCGACCAGGGGAGGGGTGGCCATGATCTCTCACCGTCATGCTCAGGCCAACAACCCCTACATGGAGAGCTACGATAGCTCCGAGCCCACCAAGTATCTCACCTACCTCGATGGGCGATGTTGCAGCCTCTCCCCACGGGAGGTTTCAAATTGATCGAGCCAGAGAAGATCGATGAGATCTTGGAATATCCCGACGACCACGAATATGGCGCCATGGTAGAATGCGATCTCGAATATCCACAGGATCTTCACGACGCCCACAACGACTACCCTCTCGCGCCTGAGACCATAGAGATCGACAAAGTCCGCAAGCTCGTGCCTCATCTAGGCAAGCCTGAAAAATATACCCTCCACTATCGAAATCTCAAGATGTATTTGGAGATGGGCATGAAGCTTAGGAAATGCCGTCGGATCATCAGGTTCAGGCAATCCCCTTGGGGGATATTCGAGTGCAAGACCCTACGCGACTATCACGATCTCTACCTAGAAACCGACGTCTTGCTGCTGGGGATATCTACGAGAATTTCAGGGATTTCTGCCAGACTCATTATGGGCTTGATCCATCTTCTNAAGACCATGGAGAATATCCGGAAGCGCGTAGACATCAGGCTGGTCACCATCGAAAAGCTGGCCATGAAGCTCGTGGCCAAGCCCAACTTCGAACGTCGGGTGGTCTTCACCGAGAATCTAGCAGCCGTCAAGCTGAAATTTGATAAGGCGGTCTACCTAGGAGCCTGCATCTTGGATATTTCGAACCTTCTCATGTATGATTTCCGCTATGGATTCATGAGGAAGGTTTCTCTTCACCGACACAGACAGCTTGGCCTATGAGATCAAGACCGACGACTTCTACCAGGATATCGCTCCACACGTCCAGGCCAAATTAGATACGTCCAACTACCAGGACGAGCATCCCTCCAGCATCCCCACCGGCGTGAATAAGAAGATCCTCGGGGTATTTAAGGACGAGTGCGGTGGTAAGGCCATGACCGAATTCGTGGGGCTCGGATCTGGGCGAAGCTATACGCTTTCAAGGTGGATGACGGTGAGACCACCAAGAAGGCGAAGGGAGTCACCAAGAGCGTCATCAAGCGCAGCATCGCCTTCGATGACTACAAGCAATGCCATACCACCCAGCAAGAAATCCACCGTCCGATGAATATCCTCCGGAGCCATCTCTATCAGATCTACGCCGAGGAGATCAACAAGATCGCGCTCTCCGCCAAAGACGACAAGCGCCACATCCTCCCCGACAGCATCAGCACCCTTGCCCACGGACACTATCGAATCGCCCGCAGTTGAGGTGATATCATCCCCTCTGCATTTAGTAGGCTCTGACGGGTGCGGATGCCCATCCGGACTGTCCATACTTAGATAAATGAGCAGCATACGAGTGCACGGCATCCTCCTCCCCCACCAGCCCCTCTCGAATCTAGATTTGGAGGAGGCTGCCAAGGCCCTGAGAATCCCTCGATTCAGAGGGGTATTCATGCGCAATGCCCTACCACCCACCCCACGCCCCATCGAATCACGACGAATCACGATGGCCCCGGCCCCGGCCCTGGACGTGCTGGCATAAGCATGGAAGACTCAAAGTCTACTTCGATCCCAATGGCCTACCCCCACCCAACGAGATCATCGACTATCTGAGGCCGGAGATTCGATATAATACCGATGAGCTTCAGCGTCGCGGTGATGTGGTCTGTGGGCCCTTTTGCTTGCACGTCTTGAAGCTTCTTTCGGAAGGTCTGACGCTCGAGGGGGTCATCTTCGACCTATAGATAAATTGATAAGTTTGGATCTCACTCGAGGAAGCGCATGCCTGTCTGGCTGATGCTTAAGGATCTCGATATGAACGATCATCGCATCACTAAGTCCGGCTATTCCGAGTTCCTATCGTTATTTATGTTTGTCTCTTGTTTTAATTATTGTTTTTCTGGTGCAGTTTGCTTGTAAATTGTGGCATGTGATTGTAGTTCCTGGCCATTGTAGGTGTTTGCTGTTTTCCTGTTTTTGTAATTGGATTGCCGCGAATTAGCTGGGACGCCGTGACGAAGAAATGGGTCAATCAGCAGCTGAAGGAGAGCCTCAAAAGTATCGTTGACCTAGAGGCAGAAAGCTCTCGATGAAGAAAAGAAACGCTTCGACCGCATTGAGAAATATATGGCAAAGTGCCTACCCATGGCAGGTGGTAAGATGGGAGGGGATGCAGCTCCTGCTCGTAGAAGGACCCCTTGATCTTCTCGTCGTTGTAGAAGTCCTTGAGACGATAGGTTGTTGGCTGCGTCGCTAGGGCCTGAAAGATGGTGAAGACTTCCTCCGTCCAGCGCGGAGTATATCCCTTCTCGAAAGTGCCCATCTTCTTGATGATCCGGACTTTATCGCCGACGTCGAATCAATGAGGTTTCATGGGTGGGAGATCTCCGAAAAGATTCCAGAAGACCTTGGCCTCGTGCTCGTTCTTGCTGGCGGCGGTGGGACTCATTTTGATGGATCGATGCTTGGTGGTATTATACTGGCGGACGAGATCGTCCAAGACGGGAAGGTAGGTGCGCGTAGAATTGGCTGAGAAGTACTTGAACATCTTCTCCTTCATGGTACGATTCCAGCGCTCCACCACGCTCGATTTCTCCTCATTCTCCGTAGAGTAGAGCTCGACCTCGTGCTTCTGGAGCAGATCCTTCATCTCTCAATTATGAAATTCCATGCCCTTATCGGTCCATAGCTTCTCAGGCTTGCGATCCTTGAAGAAGGTCCGGAAGGCATCTCGCACCGTCGCACCTTTCTTATCTTTGAGCGGCACCAACCAGCCGTACATGGAGAAGACGTCGATGATGCTCAAGAGGTATTTATAGCTTTGATTATCCCGGGAGAAGGCGCTCATATCTACGAGATCGGCTGCCCAGGTCTCGTCCACCCCACCGACCACCACGCGGCGCTTCTGGAATTTGCAGCTCCTCGGCTAGCTCATCCGACCATCTTACTTTTTTTTCCTCACGCCCAGCCCAAATCGTGCCTTGGTGCCGATGATGGGTCTCACGATACTTCGATCCATGCGCTCGCGGGCCGTGGGCTGCTGGATGCCGCCTAGCTCCTTGAGCATGGTCTTATTGCTGATGGAATTGCGGGTGGCCGTATCCTGATGCTGAGCAAAGCAGAGATTGTGGTGAAAGGAGGCCTTATCCACGCGATTGATCGGCATGGACCAGGGCTTGGGGTTGCCGTCTGCCTTCAGCTGCATAAGAAGCTTGGTGCCGGGGCCGTTGAAATTATGCCCTGGTAAGTGCATTTCCACGGGCATGCGATTGAGCATCTCATTCCAGAGCCCGGCGCCCGACGCAGCGATAAATTTGGATTTCTGGGAGCCGCTGACGGCACAGGTTCTGACCTTCCGCAGCCTCCTATTATTGCCACCACCTCGCTCAAGCCTTGTGTCGCCGTCTTGCTTTTGCATTTCAAGCAGTGCATTGCCATTTTATATAAATAAATGGACATTGAAGACCTTACGTACGATGAGCCTACCGCGAATAGGCATAATCACTTTCTCCTCCCGCAGCGATCTATCCGAGGTCTGATCATCGGAAAATCGGACTGCGGCAAGACGACGCTGCTGAATAACCTCCTACGCGACGGATGGCTCGACTTCGATCGACTCTACGTCTTCGGAAAATCGCTCCACCAGCCCATTTATCAGCTGCTGCGGCAGGCGCTGGATAAAGGATTTTCGAAAGACGATATCCGCGAGCTTCTTTCCATCAAGGATCGCTATCCGCACTCCTTGATCGACGTGGTAGACGTGATGAAGCCACCGCCAAAACCAAGTGGTATTGAGCCCTTCTTCTTCGAGCAGGTGGGCGACGTGCCCGACCCCCGCGACCTCGACCCCTCTCACAAGAATCTCATGGTCTTCGACGACTTGATGCTCAACACGCAGAGCAAGTTCGAAGACTACTACGTGCGCGGGCGCCATAATAATGTCGATTGCTTCTACCTCTGCCAAAATTACTTCAAGCTCCCGCGGCAATCGATCCGGGAGAATGCCCATTTCATCTTACTCTTCGAGCAGGATGCCAAGAATCGCGATCATATCCGCCTGGACCATTGCAGCAATCTCGCAGCCCGGCTCAGTTCGATACCCTATGCAATCGCTCTTGGACCAAGCCTGACGGATTCATGACCATCGATCTCACGAACCCCAGGACGAATGGTAAGTATCGATGCAATCTAGATGAGTATAAGATAAAGAATGATGCAGGAATTTTTCCTGGAAAATCAAAGGGACTTGGATCGGGAATGCCCCCAAGCCCTCACGACCACCCCCTAGATGCAAGCACCGGTGGGAGAGAGTGCTTATTAGCGATGAGATCCCGGGATATGACTGCAGCAGATGCGGTGCTGAAAGGTATGCTCACCACATCGATGACCAAGATTTCGAGGGAAGGTCCTATCATTCCCGCTCCGGCCGACGGCCGTCACTCGGACCCCAGTGCTGCATCAAGACGGTTCGAGGCCATCAATGGGTACTCCATATCGCCAAGCGATAAATGCAAGAGCATTCGAGGCTATTTCCTAAGGCATGCCACCGGTGTTGAGCTCCGATTGCTCGCGGTAAGGCTTTGGAACGTATCCACCAAGAGATTATTGCCATGTCCAAATTCGCCACCCTCTGGTCGGGCGTAAAAGTCCGGATGGTAAGGGAGTACAATCATAAAATCTTGGAGAGGATGGAAGTCTTCTGCTCCCCCAAATGCATCAACGCTTAGGGGCGTTCGTCCCATCACCCCCCATCGCCCCATAGCGTTCGTCCCAACGCCCCATAGCGTTCGATCCATCGCCTCCCAACGCCCCATAGCGTTCGATCCATCACCTCCCAACGACCCATAGCGTTCGTTCCATCGTCCCATAGCGTTCGTCCCATCGCCTTCCATCGCCTAGGGGCGTTCGTCCAATCGCATCCCAACGCCCCATGGCGTTCGTCCCATCGCTTAGGGGCTTTCGTTCCATCGCCTCCCAACGCCCCATAGCGTTTGTCCCATCGCCTAGGGGCGTTCGTGATGCTATAAATAAAATGACGTTCATCAAGATCACCGATCCTAAGCAGCGTGAGGCGCTTGCTAGGGACCTGCAGGAGACCAAGCGTAGTATTCAGGCTAACGATATGCAGCATCGCCTGGATAAGATTGGACAGTCGCGATCTTTCCAAGATCTTCAAGCCCGTCGTCGAGACGCAAAAGGAGACCGCTTCTCAGATCACCAAAAAGATCAATAATCTCGCCCTACCCGCCCCCGTGCCTGCCCTTCCTCCAGCCGCCGCAGCCGAAGGCGACGACGATGACCCACTACCCATCGGGCAAGCACTGACTACCAATCTCGGTCCACGGGCCACCCACTATCTTCTGCTCAGTATGACTCCCAAAGCAGATCATACCTTTGGATTGCGAGTGGAAGACGGCGCCATCATGATCGGGAGTCTCCCTGTCACTTTCGACGGTGACGATATCATCGTCGATGACGAGCGCTATAGGGGTATCCCCGGCCTATGGGAGCTCATGGTCATGAAGCATCCCGAAGATTTCGAGGTGGACGACCTGAATACCTATGGCGATATCCTACGAGCATCGAATGCCATGTACCAAGGCAATTCTGCAGTCTCGCAGACCCCCAAGGCTAGCAAAAGCAAGAAGTTGAAGGAGATCGTCTCGTACCTCTAGCAAGATAAGTCTGGGAGTGGGGTCCGGACCGTCTTTCTTCCCAACTGCTTCGACCAGTTGCTGGATCGCCTCGATCTTTGCGCCGCCGCCTATAAGGCTGGGAATAATGGGGTGCGCAACGAAATCGTGGCCATCCTCGACGCCATGAGGAAATCCAAGCATATCAGCAGGGAGGAGTACTAGACGCTGCACCGAAAGCCCCTCTAAATAAATTTACGATGCCATTAATAGTGAATCACGGATATCGCCGGAGATATGTAGTCGGTGGGCGAGGATTATTCGATACCATTGCCAGTCTGGCCGGACAAGTATTCACCTCTTCTGCTGCGAAGACGGTGGGAAGCAAGGCTGTGAGCGCCGCTTCCAATGCAGCCATCAAGGGATTGGAGAAAGGAGCGACAAAGGCCGCAGACCACGTCGTTCATCGAGTGACCCGCAAAAAGCCCAAAAAAGCTCAGAGCACCACCTGCCACCAAGACAAAGAGGACCCCTCAGCAGCAGGCCCACCTCAATAATCTCATTTCGGGTGGTGGCATCGCAACCATCCACGACTTCGTCCAGGGCTATAAATAAATATATGATGGCTGATATGCTTACTATCACCGAAGGACTGACTTTCGACGAAAGCGTCCAGGAGTACGAATTCTTCTAATACCATCCCATCACCGGGACGCAGCTGAATAGATCCGGCACCGAGATCCGCCTCATCATCGAGTCGCAGGATCTCTTCCTCCATCCCTCCCAGAGCTACCTCTTGCTGGAAGGTAGGCTCCAGAAGAATGATGGCCTTTGCCGATGCCAACCTCATCTCCCTCATCAATAATACAATGATGTACCTCTTCAAATCAATCAGCTACACGCTTTCCGGGCAGACGATCGAGCATTTGAACGATCCGGGGGTCGTCACCACCATGATGGGCCTTATCACGTATCCCGACGATTTCTCCAAGTCCCAAGGCCTCAACCAGTTATGGGTGAAGAATACCTCCGACGCAGCCGCCGCCGCCAATCTAGGATTTGCCACGCGGAAGGCCTACGTCATCCCGAAGCCTGCCAATAAGGGATCCTTCTCCTTCACCATCCCCTGAAGCATATCTTCGGCTTTGCCCAGGACTACAAAAAGCTGGTCTACGGATTCAAGCACTCTCGTCCGCGCCTCGGATAATGACGCCATCTTCCGAGATGCTGCCAATATCAACGATCCCGGTAAGATCGTCCTCAGCAATCTCTCATGGTTCATTCCCACGTGATGCCTTCCGACGAGCAGAAGATGCGGCTCTATAAGACCATCGAGAGCAAGTTGAAGCTAGATATTGGCTTCCACATGAGGCAGTGCGATTCGGTTGGCGTCCCCGAAAGCCGTGAATTCAACTGGCGCCTTTCCATCCGAAGCAGCCCCGAAAGACCCCGATGGGTGATCGTAGCCTTCCAGACCGAAAAGAGTAACGATCAAGGAGCCAACGCCGCCATCTTCGACCATTGCCGCGTGAATGATATCTGGGTAACCTTGAATTCCCAGAGATATTCTGCCGTGGGTCATCGTGCCTCCTTCACGAATCAGAAGGTCTCCAGGCTCTATAAGGAGGCCGCCGATTTCCGCTGGAAATTCTTCAACATGGATCACCTGGTGAGCAATCCAGGCATCACTCCCGCCGACTTTACGGATCTCCATCCCCTTTTCGTATTCGACGTCTCCAAGCAGAGCGAGCACCTCAAGAACTCGACGATCGACGTCTATATCAATGTAAGATTCGATCAGAACGTCGCATACTACTCCATCCCCAATATCCATGCTGGAAATAATTCCTTCCGCTACTCCCCAGACGAAGGTGCCCACTGATTTCCCATCGCCCTGAGCACTGGCTCCTATGGCATCGATGATATCAATGACGAGATCCAGCGGCAAATGCGACTCAGCAAACACAAGGCTAAGATTCTTCTCGATTCCAACCGCGCGACTCTGAGAGGAACGCTCACCCTAGCCAGAAGCTATCAAGTGGATTTCGATGTGCCCAATAGTGTGAATACGGTGCTTGGATTCGATCGCCGAACGTATATCTACGACCGACGCACGAATGGATACGTGGAAGGCGAGCATATCGTCGATATCATCAGCATCAATAGCATCCTCGTGAATAGTGATATCATCCACGGCAGCTACGTTAACGGCACCCAGCAGTCCACCATCTATAGTTTCTTTCCCGGAGTTGAGTCGGTTATGAAGATCATCCAGACCCCTAAGAATCTGATCTACTTACCCGTGACCGTGAAGACCATCAATTACATGCAAACCTACCTGATCGATCAAGACGGTCGCCCCATCGATCTGCGAGGGGAGCATCTCACCATCCGCTTTCATCTGCGTGAGGTATAAATAAATGGATTATCAAGAGTATTGTCTCAACTTGACGAAGGGTCAGACAGAGAAGATCCAGCGTGCGGCAAAGAAGGGTTGCCCCGTGAGCGTCTGATTGCTGCATACCAACCTATCTGGTGGGCATAAGATGTTCCTCACTCAACGGCAGATCCAGCGCATCACCAAGCTCTTGCAGAGCGGTAAGGGTGGTATGGTCTTGGAGATGAGCCCGAAGCAGGTGAGGCATAACGTAAAGGAAGATGGATTTCTCCCCATGCTTGCAGGTCTCGCCTCTGCTGCGCTACCTATGCTAGCCAAAACCGTGCTGCCTGCTGTGGGTGTGGGTGCCTTGAGCGGTTTGGGTAGTGCAGCCTTCCAAAAAGCCGTGGAATCTGGATTTTATCTCAAGAAGGATGGGAAAGTATGCTGCGTGAAACCTCAGGGTCGTGGTCTGTATCTCAGCCCAGGTACTTTGTCCAATACTTACGGTGATGGATTGTACTTGAAGAGTGGAAGTAGGCTCTACGATGGTAGTGGATTGATCCTTGGCCCCAATAGCCCCTTCAACAGTATCCCCCTGCCAGGCATGCTTCTCTAGAGCCCCTAGATAAATGGACGAAGTGGATGCCAGTCATATCGAATGCATGGAAGACGAGCTCATCTCAGAAATCTAGAGATATGAGCATGCTTTGAAGATCTATAACCGCTTGGATAAGGTCGTCTCCTTTACCCTGGGCGCGTGTTCCGTGGGCAGTCTATTGCTGACCAGTGGCACGATGGGGTCTGCTCTGACCGGTGTGGGTGCGGTGGCATCCATTCCCCTGGGTCCCTCGCCTGCCTATGTGCTACGGGAAGTATGGTCTTGTCCTTGATCTCGCGCCGAGTCGCCGAGAAGAAAAAGAAGCCTCGAAATACCTTGCGATTAGCCAAAACCTATAGGTCCCAGCGGGCAGGTGAAGACGGTGCTCCTGCAGTCTGCCTGAAAAATTATTACGATGAGAAGGATCAGCTACGTCAACCTTCTGTCCCAATTAGTGAAGAATTGAATGCGCATGCGCCGTAGGGAGGGTTCTTCCATTCGCGCCTCGCTCGGCTACGCCTCACGCCGCGCTCATTCCCGAATTCTCCATATCAAAGTGACAAAAAAATTTCCCAATCCGTTTTGGATTGGGAAATTCTTACGTCCTCACCTCGATTTTTTTTTACTTTCTCACTAGATGTATGAGAGGAAGTGCTGATTGGATTTCTTGCTCAGCTTGAATCCAGTACTCCGAACAAAAGCTCCTTGCAAGGGGTCCTTTTCTTTGTTGAGCGTGGGGCAAGCCCATGCCTTGACGGTCTCCCCTTCTCGATTTTTCAGAGTGAGGATTTTGCCAAATTTGCTTTTGCCAAATTTTCCGTCCACTTCTACCACCTCCAAGATCTTATAGATCACTCCTGTGGGCAAGTCCTTCCATGTGAGGGCTTCCTGATTCTGGTCCTTCACCTTTTCGTGGAAGGCATCTTCGCTGATGAAGTCGTCGACGAATCCATTGTGTACGAAAGTCATATTTCTTGTATTTACCCTATGCTCAATAGGGATGCCGTCCGTTTGCATTTTGCCCTCGAGGTGGGGATTTTTATGCAGGATTCTGCATGAGTGGGGCAGAATCGGCCCTTTCATACTAGTTGGGAACGTAACAACTTATCAGTGGAAATACACATATCATACGATAGGGGATCTCTCAATTCACATATTTTGTTGAAAAAAATAATTTGTTTTGGCCTCACTCAGCCAATTACAATATTCTGTTTTATTTGTATGTGCGTAATAATAAAAGTTAGATTATATGAATCTAACATCGGTGAAAAGGCAAGATCAAGAAATCCCAGACACCTAAGGGTAAGATTTAAATATTTCTCTGACGAGGCTTGCCGAGTCAGAGAACCATTGAAATCTTACCCGAGGGTGTCTTAGATTTCTAAATCTTGCATTTTCAATGGTGTTTGATTAATTTTCTCACTTTTCTTCATAAAAACGCCTTAAGTGCCGCTATGATGTCTATACCATCTGCATTACTAAGCGACTCAGCATGACGTCAGTGACGTTATAGTATGCAAGAGGCTGTCTCACATGGGGGATATGAGACAGAAAAATCTCACAATGCTAAAAATAGGAACTGCCTTGTCTCAAAATGAGAAATTTTTCTCTAATCATCTAAATATATTTCTCCATAACTTTTTCACACTTACATGTAGAGATCAATCGAGTATTGTAAGGTGCACTCAATTCGCCAGTTATGTTTCGAAAAATTTGAATATTTCTCAGAGGTAACAAAAGGGTATAAAAGTAATTTTTGAAATGAAAGTGTACTTAAACCTAGTGTGATTCGGTAGTTCATTTTAAAAATTGACGAACATTTCCCTTCTGCGAACTTCATTTCTCAGATCTACGAACATTTTCATTTTTGATTTAGACACCTGTTGAATCTAAAACTTTATTTTTCAGTACATCTCTTAATCATTTATTTCATGTGAAAATTTTCGATGCTCGCGAATTAAGCATATCCACATAAAGAAAATGTCGGTGGAGAAATTCGGAATATAAATTGCCACGCAGCTGGGTGTGTGACTTTCATAATTTGGTAGAAATTACAGTTCATAATGGCTTTCATAGTTGTCCCGGGAAATGTTTTTCCCCTGGAACAATCACGTATTTTCCGTTAGAATTTTGATAATAGTTTCCATAGAACCCTTTAAAATTCCCTTTGGGTGGAAGAAAACTTCATATGTTAAAGTGCTACATTATTGGTCCTTTGAGACTTACTGACATTGTGACAAACCCCTTTTCTACATTGAGTGGGGTGAATCACGAAGATAAAAATACGACACATATTTGCTCATTTTGGTCCATGGGGCATAACTTCACTCCCTCTTGACCATGCGAAGGACTAAAGTTTCCGGAGTTATTATAAGACCGCAAAATTTTTTTCGACGTTGTGTCGTTGTCTGTAGACACTTTTGTATTTGGTCAATAACTTTAGTTCCAGTTGATAAATCCTTATCAAATTTTAACACAATGTTTCTTGGCACAAAAGAAAGGCTTGATATAGTTTTGGTCATTGTGACCCCACCCGTTTTTAAGAAAGGGGCCGAAAAGTGCTAAATTTTATGTTTTCACATATCGGACTGTATTTTTTTTTATTTATCGGGTTTCTTTCAGTGTTCTCCCAAGGAAATTTCCAATCAGTAGTATGTCAACGGATTTCACGTCGCATGTACCGTTTCTCAGATAAATTAGGTGCAAAAGGTTCGAATCACAAAAATGATATATATATATATATCTATTTTTTTAATTTTTAGTCCCATTTTGATGCAGTGTTTTTCAAAAGATTATAAATAATAAAAATGGCGCTTAACCATTACTTTTTTTGATAACTTGTTTCCCTTCGGGGCTATGAGGGGCCAAAACGGGGCTAAAATTGCAAATGTGCAGATTACGTAAATTTTTCATTTTTCATCGGATTGTGATGGGATATTTTTCTTAACATTCCTTTTGTCTTAAGCTGTCAGTAGTATGTTAACGTGTTTTTCGTATCTCTTACCGTTTCCGAGCTGTTAGGGGTCAAATGTGTCAAAATTGCAATTTTCACAAATGTGTAAAATCCTTATTTCTCATTGGATTCGGATGGGATTTTTTCTTTGGATTCCTCTTGTTGTAACCTTTCAGTGGTTTGTTATGAGATTTTTAGTAGCTCTTAAGGTTTCCGAGCATTAAGGGTCAAAGGAGCCAAAAAAGCAATTTTTTGGAAATATGCAAATTCTTCGGATTTCAATGCTTTTTTTTCTTTGGGTTCATCTTGATATAAGCTGCCAGTAGTATGTCAACAGTTTTAGCATATCTCTTACAGTTTCTGAGCTTTCAGTGATCAAAAGGGCTAATTTCTATGTTCACTAGTTTGTATCCAGCTAATTACTGTGTCAATCTCCTTAATGTGTCCAACTTGTTACTGTGTCAAGCTCTTTATTGTGTCCACATTCAATTTATTTTAACCCTTTTCAAATTTCAGTGGTAGGCATGCTGTGGTCGTATCATGCTGCGCTTCGCGTAGCCCTTTTTTTGTTTTCGTACCTTGACATTCAAATATCGAATACAAAATGTGTATCTCTGGAGTAATGCACTGATTTTGAACTGTTTAGATCAATCCTTCTGTCCATGTCAATACTGCGTATAATGTATCTCACCTGATACGATATGTTAAAGCATCATTCCAAATATGGGGACTTCAGTACTAACAAGAATATAATCCACCAGTGATATGATCGAGGGAACACATATGAAATTAACACTCCGTTAATCTATGGTGGTCATTGGATGACCGATAATGTTACAGTCTTGCAACTTGTGACTGACGTGTTTACATAAGCCTAGATCCTGGCTTTCACTTGTTCCTGGCTACGACGTAAACTATGGATTTACCATTTCCAACATAAAGATGGATACTTGCATCGCGGAAGACTCTTACCTATGTTGTTTTAGTTTTGAAACGCTCGAAATGCAGTGAAATGAAATGTTAATCGTAGGTTTTTATGTTTCATTCGTAATTAAACTCGGGAGACAAGACGAAAGGGTGGGAGAAAGGAGAGAAGGGTGGGAGAAAGAAGAAGGGTACCCCCTGTCCACCCATCATATCTGAAGATTTTGCACATCTAAAAAATGCCTTTTTACACTATACCGTACCCAAACGAACGCCGAACGTAAAAAATGAAAATGAAAAACTGTTTCGTTCGGTGAAAAATTCCGAACGTGTTCAGAACGAACATATACTACACAAAATGTCCGGTGAATGAACGGTAGGCTTAATTAGGTTCCCGTGTGTTGCAACTTCGTTATTTATTCGTTACTTGTCCGACTTGCATCCGTTTATGTACGTTAGATTTAATTGATGAAACGGACTATCACCAGAGAGTTAACGGATAAACCGATCGAGTTCCGAATTTACAGCCATAGCTTGCCGAACGAGCATCGAATATAACGATTTTATGCAAATATGGGTTGTGCAATGGCCAAAACCAAACATGTAATAATCAAAATAAAATGGTAAAAGAAGGCCACAGTTAAAATGATAATAATCGCAAAATGAAAAAAATAATAATAAAATAGCTAAAACACCAGAATAAAAACCAGAAAGAAATACCAATCCCCAACTTGCGGTTTGTGTATTTTCAAAAAATTACCTCCCTCATGTGCAGAAAAAGTGGTCATTTTCAAGGGAGGTAACTGTGAAACATCACCATTCATGATACATTCATGTGTACGCAATTTGATTTTTTCAATCTAACTGTTTAACGCATTAATAAAAAGTGAACACAATTGATAAAAAATAAATATTGAGTTATTTTAATGCAAATGAAATTAATTAGATAAAATATCCTCTAACATAAATATTGGTGGATTTATGTTTAAAAAGTTTGATTCATATTTTATTTTTGTGGTACATATGTATATTGTTAGGGTGTTACAGAAATAGGAAGACGCTACTGGTAGAATGATTTAAAATCAATTGAAAAATGTAATGACATCACAGGTCATCTTGGCCAGATGTTAATTAGCCCGAGGACGTCATAAATCATTGTTGCAGTCAGGTGATAAGATGTTTTTAATTGTTATATTCGTGTGACTTTAAAAAAAAACAACAAAAAAAAAACCCAAATATTATAAATAAACAAAAACAACGGCAGTAGAATACCGAATGAACAAAGGAGTGAAATTTACAAAAGTCCAAAGGCATGGCCAAAACGAGAACACAGAAAACAATGACGCCAGACATAAAACAACGACGCTAGACAGACACTAAGCAACTCACAGTGTGAACTCTAGTGAAACTGAGTGTGACATCAGGTGCTCCGGAAGGGTAAGCATGTCCTGCTCTGTTAACAGCACCCGGTAAGTGAGGCATATATGGTTTTGATAGATCTGTTAGGTAGCTGGTTGGTTAATGTCTTTTGCTAACCCTATTAAAACCAAATACGGTTACGGTTAATTTCTCTAACCCCCAAAAGTACCAAGTTAAATTTTGAAAAGCTTTTGTAATCATCCAGTATTCAAGCAAAGACAAGGACAGATCGGCACCACAAACATAACTAACGAAGACAAAACTAAAATATAACAAGACAACCCAAAAAACTAAAGCACTCACAGTGTGAACTCCCGTAAAACCGAGAGTGACATCAGGTGGTCCGGAAGGGTAATCATGTCCTGATCTGTTAACAGCACCCGTCGCACTGTGAGTGGGTCAATCCAGGAAAATGTCATCAAAGTCGGTAGTCAAATCCGGGAAGACGTGAATCTAGCTGAAAATGTCCTCTTTCATTTGGGATACTGACACGTCATATATTTTGATGATGTTATGGTGACGGCCATAGAAATTCTTGAGGGATGAAATTAACATAGATTGAACAAATCCCTGACTACATAGATTGAACGAATCCCTGACTAAGCAACTTTTGGGACAGTGTTTTTGCTCTGTTAAAAAATCACTGTACAAACTACACGCTCGACAGTAACGAATCAACTGTGAATTGTACGCTCCATAGGCGGGAGAGGTAGGTATATTGCTGCTACAAGTAAGAAAGTTCACAATTGGGAAATTAATATCAACACGCTTATCATACAGCTTAGACTTCAAACGTCCATCTTCATCAATATACAATAACAGATCTAGGTACGAAGCTGAAGTAGGTGTTTCAGTTGTTTCGTTAATTTCAAGCTCCTTGGGATAGATCTGATGTAAATACTCCTTAAATTTAGGATTATTAAGAGAAAGTAGATCGTCTATGTAGCGGAAGCTGAAATTTAGGGACCGAGCTAAATATTTTTGTTTTCTTTGAATAAGCCCTTGTAAAAATTTGGCCTCGTACGAGTAAAGGAAAAGGTCAGTTAAAAGCGGCGCACAGTTAGTTTCCATATGAATCCCTATTGTCTGTTGGGAAACACGACCTCCGATTCGACAAAAATATTGACGATCAAATATTCTAACATTTTGATTCCGTCAGTCTCGGTGTACTTCTTGTTTGAATCAGTGTGGTTCTTAACAAAATATGTCTTGTCTTTCCCTATAACTAAATAGGTGTATCTGCGTTCTCCAGTTTTAGTGCAGAAACATTGGTGTTTTAAATCTACAATTACTGTTTTAAGTTTATCGTGTGGTAGGGTTGTATAAAGAGTAGAAATAATGGATTTTAGAATTTGAAATGACATTATATGTATATATAATACCAAGAACATATGCATCATTAGTAAGTCACTCGTTATGAATCAGTTAACTATAATGATACAATAATAATAAAAAAAACTATTATTTTTTTAATAGATTTATTCAAAGAATTTTCGCTTTCAAAACAACGAAAAGAACAACTTCATTCATATTCTTGCTTAGTCTAATGCCATGTGTATCATTACTGTGAAAATGCATATTGCAGTTTTGACGAACACCCGAATTTAAAGTTAAGATTAAGTTAAGTGAAAGTAATCACTAAAGAGGTTTTACGGTCGACATCACGATCACGCTATGGGAAATCTGTTTCCCAGATGACAACATATCTTTCTCTTTGCTACTAAAGTTTGTTTTTTCCTCTACTGGATTTGACTGTACTACCGGAGTTGACATGTTCAACACAGCGGGTGTCTTATAAAAAGGAGGAGATGCTTACTGTACTGGTTCACCTGATCTCACCCATAGTTTTGTATTGGGTCCGTATTGTTCATTTTTGTATATGTGCGTGTCTTCATTTTCTTTTCTGTACCGTGCTCATCTTATGTCTTTGTTTCTTTGTTTTTCTGACGTTGCCTTTATCCTTGGATTGTTCTTTTTAGACTGACGGTTCGTTTCTCACTTACTTAAATATATGATTACAGCTTTTAAATAAAAATTGAAAAGATTATAACACTGATTGTCAAACAGAATAATAACAGACCACGCCCTCTTCCAGTTGTCTCCATATTGGAAAAAAAAAGATATTTTGCCAGTTCTCAACTGCAATTAGAAATAATTTAATCAATTTCTTAAGTGTTAGAAAATACATCATTTTGTAGATAAATATCTTAACTTTTTGAAAAGAGGCAATCAT
The DNA here is from genome assembly GCA_002080025.1 of Modiolus philippinarum. Classification (NCBI taxonomy): domain Eukaryota; kingdom Metazoa; phylum Mollusca; class Bivalvia; order Mytilida; family Modiolidae; genus Modiolus; species Modiolus philippinarum. The sequence continues at coordinate 21,072 of MJUU01064161.1, forward strand.
TTTTTAGATTCCAAGATAGTTTTCTTTTAATCAATGGTGAAATGAAGCTACTATTCGCAAAAATACAAGGGAGAAAATACATCAGGTGACCCTTCCGGAGCACCTGATGTCATCCCCGGTTTTTATTGGAGTTCACACTATGAGTGCCTTAGTTTTTAATGTTATCTTTTTATTTCCGTGCATGGTAGCTGTCTCGCGTCTTTGTTTTGTTTTTGTTTTTATCTGTTACCGTTTTTGCCATGTCTTTGGATTTCGATTTTTGTAGTCATCGACTCCCTTGTTCCTTCCGTATTCTACTGCCGTTGGTTCAATCAAGCATTTTGAATGGCATATTTTCAAATCAAATTGGAAGTAATTTCCCATTTTTCTATTCTGAAATATCAAAAGAAAGATATTTATTGTAGAATAAGCAGAGAGCCGATCATTTTTAGAAAGTGGTATAGAAATTTGTTATTTTGAGTTTTTTTTATCCCTATGTATTTCTGGGCGAATGTGACTTTAAAAATTACTATTTAAGTGTAGGAAAAATGGTAAATGATTAATCTGAATTAATCTTTGGAATGACCGACTACGTGGGATAGGGAAACACTTCAGGGGGGGGGGGGGGGGATTTTATAGAGATTTTGAAAAAAAACTCTGACACAGTACCCTTAACAAAATAAAATACTCATTCATACAGTTATTTTCAAAAGTTAGCAGTGCAAAGGAAAGTAAAACGTGTTAACAGATTGTGTGGAACATTAATTTTACTGCAGGAACTTATCTTAACATTACCTGCTGATACGCATTTATATACAAGATGTCGAAAGTTGGGCATGGGCTGAAATCACTTTCTGTGCACCCCCCACTTCCCATCTAGACCAATTTCTTTCAGTCTTCCCATACCCCCTCTTCAAAATAAACCATTTTAACACAAACATAACCTGCACGCATAGACAGTATAGGGCTAATTTTTATAGTACACGACGAAATATTCTTATTAATTCTTTTTAACCTAAGTTTCATCTTTCAAGCTCCATAATTGTTTAATGATAAGTAATATGTACTGAAATTTGGTATCAAATCAATGCTTATGAAATATCCTTTATAATGAACTCAGGTTCTGGGCACTTTACGCCATTTTTATGATCTGGGGATACAAAATATGTACCCTCCTGCAAAAAATGCGAAAATGACGACATTAGGCTGTCAATTCCTTTCAGATGAACAGCCCTCGTCATTTGACCTAGTTTTTAGGCCTAACTTATCAGCTGTGATACAATGTTGAAAAATAAAATCATTAAAGTCAATAAAATTTGATTTTCGGTATACAATTTTTGAAAAATGGGAATTTTCGGAATTTTAGATTTTTTTTCACAATTTTGATTTTCTGACCTTATGGTCGTAAAAATCTGAATATATATTAAATAACTGTCGATGTAATAATGATTTATGATATGTTATCAATAAATCATGTGCAAACATTTTAGTTTCAGACGTATTGTAGGTTCAGAAATGTCAAAATTAGCATCCCTCCTCCTGAAAATCAAGGTAAAATATAAGATATTCAGGCTCTTTATGATAAAACAATGTCTTATTGGAATTGTAGTGATTATTTCACTAAAGCTGATATATAAATAAGTAAATTTAAACTTATTAAGAAGTCTCCTTTTTACTCTTCTGCTCGAAATTGTATGGAAAATAGGAAGACATTTGGTTTTGTATCCAAAACACGCTTCTAAATTCGTCAAGAGTAGAACAAACGCATGCGAATCGTACTAGTTGAGAACGGTTTCTTTTTTTTTTTTTTTTTTTTTTTTTTTTTTTTTTAGAATTTCTGCTATTTTGACTTTGATATGCAAATACTTCATGAAATTGATATATAACTTAAATGTGACTAAATATCCTCTAATTATATCTAAGCCCTTAGAAAATACATTTCTTAACATTTAAGACGAACTCTCATAAATTACAAACATATTACCCCTTACCACAAATATTACACACAATTTATTTAATTTTATTCAGCTTGAAAAGCTTAAACATTGTATAAAGACCAAATAACATATCATTTCAAACACCACACTATCATACATCACAAATAAGATTATATGCATGGTTTAAGGGCAGTTATACAACAAATCAACTTTGAATTTTGTAAAATCCGAAAATGCTGAAAATTTTCCATTTTTCCTCGAAAATCGCCCAAAATATACGATTTTACCCATATTTTGGCGTTTAAATTGCATATTGCGATATATAAAATGCATTTTTAAAGAAAGTAAAACATATGTATGTTTTGTTCATATATATGTACAGACAGACATATTATGGGGATGTTTAAGCATCATTTTCTTGGGGTAGGGGAAAATTTTCAGTATTTAGAGTTACACTGAACACTCCTTGTTGTTTTAATCATTGTAATTAGATAACATATATATATCGGTTAGAACAGTGAATTGGCATATCTGCAGATATATCCCCCAGATTTGCCACATATAATTATTTAAAAGTGAATAACAGAAAAGTGGGACGTAACATGACGAATCTTTATAGAAATTATGCAACACTGTTATATACAATGCAGATTTTGCATGTTTCTTTTTTGGTTATTTTTATGCGAATAAAGTAAAAAAATGACTATTAAAAGAAAAATTTGTTGGGGTAGGGGTAAGATTTTCGGTAGAGTCAGATTAAACACTCCTTCTTTTTCTAAACAATGTTTTAAAATAACTAATGTATCGCTTAGAACAATCAAATTGCACATTTGCTGATGAATCCTCCAGATTTGACATATATTACGATTTAATTATGAACTTTGGACAAATCTGAAATATTGAAAATTCCAATTTTCATCAGTTTGGGCCAAATATTGAGTTTAAGTCAACAAATGGCTGTTAAAATACCAAATCATGATGTAATTCATGCAATATTTTCATTTATAACACACATTTTGCGTGTTCTGGGGTTATAGTAAGATTCTCTGTATTCGGAGTCACATTTAACACCCCTTGATATTTAAAGACTCTTTTCATACAACTCATGTATCGCTTTGAACAATTAATTGGTATATCTGCATATATGCATATATAAAGGGTTCACAGTCGAATTTGGCCAAATCTGAAATGTTGAAAACTCCCATTTTTCATCAATTTCGGGCGCAATGTTAAGCATAAGTCAACAAATGGGCTGTTAAATTACCAAATCGTGATGTTATTCATACAACATTGTCATATTCAACACACATTTTGCAAGTTTGAGTTAATTATTTGCGAAAATAGACAAAAGATTGACAATTGTAAGGAAAAATTGTTGGGGTAGGGGTAAGATTTTCGGTATTTAGAGTCACATCAAATATTTCTTGTTTTTCTTAACAATGTTTTAAGACAAATAATGTAGCGCTTAGAACAATAAATTGGCATATCTGCAGATATATCCTCCAGATTTGACATATATAACTATTTAACAGTGAACTTTGGACAAAAACCCCATTTTCATCATTTTCAGGCAAAATATTGAATTTAAGTCAACAGATGGCTGTTAAAATATAAAATCATGATATAATTTATGCAAAATTGTCATAAACAACACATATTTTACGTGTTCTGGTTATTTTTATGCGAACATAGACAAAATATTGATAATTTTACCGTGCATTTGTTGGGGGTAGGGGTAAGTTGTATTGATGTATGATGTTTTAATTACATAAGAATGGCAATTATTTGTAATAGTTGTAAAGCAAATATAATTAGCTTTCATTTGATACCTACTTTAAATGATATTTGTTTACTAGAATGTAATATTGGAGGTTTCCTGATAAGCAACTTACTTTAACTTAATTAGGAACTTACGTCTCTTTCACCCCTAACCGAAGCATATATTACGCCTTTTGGAAGTAATATAATGAGAACAAAAAATATTTCAAAAGACACAAAACTTGCATTGGTTTAATTATATTTGCTCATATTTTACCTTTTCGATTATTTGTCAATTCTTTTTACTTGGTGCATAAAGTTGTCTTGTAAGAATTGAAAAAAATCAATTAATTATGTTTTTTATCATATTTATTCTGTGTAATAATAGTATAGCTTGTGTAAATTTTAAAACACAGTATATTAATTTGGGGTCATCTTGATGGTGTGAAAATCTGTCAGCCAGTATATCATTAGAAACCATAAAAATATAATTCTACAAAAGGTTAAAATCAGCATTTTTCATTCAAACAGGACAGTGGAAATTCATGGCATTAAGTAACAGTGTTTTGGTTGAGCTGTGCCGTGGTGGATATTGATTGACTTAAAACTATGGTACGGATAAAGGAACACTAAAAAAGCACTAGAGCTTACTAAGGCCATTTAGACTACTACTCCTGGACATTCCATCTGTGCCTTTTATTCAAAATTATACTAATACAAATTATAGTTCTGAATTAATGTTTATAATTAATTAGCCTTATAAATGTGAGGTTTAGTGCCAAACTATGTCACTATAGAATTATGTAGAAATTCAGACTTTTAGTTGACCGATTCTTTCTTTATAAATCATAGTAATAGATTGATTTCACCTTCATATTTTCCCTATCCCTTATTAACGTCGCTATTGTACTATCAGGTTGATTGCAGGAAATGACCGTTTTATGCATGCTTAAAAAGTTGTTCCTTTTGAATGTAGCAGGTATCATGAACCTGATAGTGCAGGGGTGGCACCAAACTGAAGAAAAATGATGGGTGCATTTTTTACGGTCAGACACAATTTTTGGCGATTTTACATTATCGTTTTGACCTATTCAACTTGAATTTTGAGAGTATATATATTTATTTTTTGAGTGATTATTTTTAATTGTTGCTGTTGTTGTTTATCACCGACTTTAAGCATTATTTTATCTATAAATCAAAGAACACTGCTACAGATATGGGACAACTATCTGGTATGTGAAATATATAGTATTTACTTGCAACGTACATGTGCAAGAAACTACATATGCAGCATTCACTATAAAGTTATGATATTGAAAAATCAGAAAAATGCACATACATGTAGTGCAACCTGCTGTATAAGATATGCCTGAATCTGACAGTTTAGGATGTAGCAATGGAGATGACGTATTAAAAGGATGAAATCAGACGAACACGAAACGAGACATCAAGATGCAGCTGTTTGGATTTGTCCTACATGTAGGTGTAATCGAAACAAGAATAGAATTATTCAGTTCTTTGTCTTCATTTGGCCCCCTTTTGTATGCATACATGTGGGCATACCAGTCTTCTCTTATATAACAAATTTCAACCGTCGTTCTTATCTAGGAAAAGAATTATGTAAATACTAGTATACCAATGATACGAAGATCATGTGTGCATACAACATCAATGTATAGATATATATGTTTTCGAAAATAAGACTTTACAGTTGATAAACGGTAAATTCCCGTGTAACACAAAATTCAAAGAGAATGAAAAACGTGCAATGGTGACACTGAAATGAATAAACGACTAAATGGCATAATCATTTTTGCAATAACAATTCAAAGTATAATCATGTAAACTAATATATTCTGAAAGTTTCGTTTCAATAATTTTACTTCAGGTGCACAGTTAGAAAGGGTAGGAGAGGGGAGGTCTGATCCCTTAATCCCAGAAAATAACCTACATTAATTGACTTTCAGGTCTTCTTTGTCTTCGGAAAAGTTTTTTTCATTACATAAAAACACATATTACTGACTTTTCGGATTTCGTTTGGTTTTATACATTTAATATATTTTTTGAAATTATGGATTTCCTTTGTTTGGGTTCTAGTGCTGCTGATGAGGAATAAAGGAGTAGAGCCACGAAGGGCCAAAATCGGCCTAATATCAGATGTTGACAGTATTTGTGTTTTTTATAGAGGACACTATTATTTTCACAAAAATTACTTCAATCTCCAAAATGAACATACTATGTTGCCATGGCAACGACTTTTTTTATAGTTTGCATCTACACCTTGAATTCTCTTCTTTCCATTTGATTCAACTGCTATAAAACTACATACATCGAATATATTGCTACATACAGTGCATTTCAATTTTTTCGAACATAAATGACAATTTTTTAAGTTATTTGTTCTCTCGTTGCCATAGTAACTGCTAATTTATTACCCGAAAATGTATAGAATGCTTATTAAAGATGTTATTTCATAAATATTTTCTCGCAAAACATGCATGCTGATTGACTAAAAATTAGTAAAATGTTTACAAATGATTTAAAAGCAAGTGAAGTGGTAGAATTCTTGACGATTGTCATAATGTTGCCATAGCAACGGGCAATCTTGTGAAAAAAAGCGTATTTTTTGCATTCAAAGTGCTACCAAGTTAAAGAGTTATCTCTTAAATCCAGCATGCCGAATAACTAAAATGGAACAATAAGTTTACTACAATGTAACACTTTGGTCTAGTAAGTCGTTTCCGATACAACTATTGTACCGTAACCATAGCAACGGGCAATGTTGTGTCAAACCCCTCTGTGTATTCCTAATGTTCTTAAAGCATATACAAAATCATGTGCAAAGGTAGAATAATAAAAGAATTGACAGAAATGAGAGAAAATTTCACAATTAAGTTAAAGTCCAGTTCAAACATAAATATCATGTTAGACCACGTATTGTTGGCATGAAAACGGAGAAAGTTGAGGAAAAGAAAATCTTCGGCTGCATTGTGTTTAATAATCTCCGAAACAATGCATGCAAACTGAAGACATCATGATTAAAAACTTGGACAATACATTTGAGTGTAGTGAATGCAATGGCAATCGTGAAAAAAATTGTCTCAGCTGATAGGAAAGCAACCAAACTTTGTATTTCGGAATAAAAAATTTCTTTACCGAAAGTACAAGGTGATGCCACAAAGGATGTAAAAGAAGCGGATGTGTCACTTTTCCACCTGCAAACACTTTCAGTATTTTGATTTCGGTCCTGGCACGAAAAAACAATTTTATTTGGAAACATGCAATATATATATACATGTATATTTATATACCTTTTTTGTAAATTATGTTTAAAACTAATGAGAATCTTTCTGGTGCAAATCTCTATACTCCGCTAACTTTGGCTACCCATTGGTCAATAGTTCTCTGTAAACCAATACACGCTCAGAAATAATGATAATTATAAATGTCATATCAATATGCAGACTAAAAGTTACCGAAAAAAATCCTTCATGCCATCTACTGTAAACTTTTAAACCTTTGGAATAACTTAAGCCATGAAAACTGAAGGTATTTTTTTAACTTTCGTTGCTGAAGCAAAACTTCAAATCAATTTTGATTTCAGCACAAAATAAATATAATGAGGATTACAGAAAACTAAATATACTTCACGCCAGATGGAGACATTAATGTAGTGCTCTGAAAACCAACATGACAACATTTATATTTCAAACTACCACTACCAAGATTTCCCCTGTGGTGATCCTTATGAGGATGCTTTTCATTTCCTTCTTAGATGTCAACTATTTTCAAATTCAAAGATGTGAACATTATGCCAAAATTAATAATGACAATCTGAGTGATAAAACGAACTGAATATTTTAGTAGACATGTGTACTTTCATGAGACAAACAAATCTTTTCATGTGATGTATGCTAGCTTTTATATCTATCTATACTCTTTTTATACCTCCGCCTTGAAAGGTGGAGTAACTAGAATCCTTTTGTCCGTCCGTCTGTCAGTCACACTTTCGTTTCCGGATACTTGGAAGGGAAGTTTTAATATTTTAAGATAATGTTTCTATTCATAAAATAAAGGTCAAGTTTGATTTTGACCGTGATCAGATTTTGCGTTCCAGAGTTACTGCCCTTGATTTAGACAAAATCTAAATTTTATGGTTTCCGGATGATAACTTCACTTAGCTTTGTGAGAAAATTCTTGCAAATACTAGGATTGCCTATGGGCGCTGGTATCTTTTGCGATGTGCAGATTACCTTTTTCTAGTTTTTATAAACGTATACTTATTTCATATATTCTAATGTTAAAAGTTGCGTTTTGTATGTGTATATCTACCATATGCTGTCATGAATTTCTGTGGTAAAGAAAGGTATATTTCAATTGGTATGACTGATACCAAATCCTATTGTATTTCAATGCAATAAACTATTATTAAACTAAACTTGGGATAAACACTAAAAATTCAGTTTTTGAAAATTTTTTGTAGGTAGTGTCAAAACTTATACATTGCATAAATATATGCTACGGAAGTTATTGGCTTCATTTGGAATGACAGAACTGTCCAGCTGTAAACCCCATCATTAACAAAAATATGTCAAAATTACATTATTAGCCAAAGTAAACAGAAAAATATTTGAGTACGGGATTTACCAATTTTCGCAGTACATTAAAAGTTGAACAATGAACTTCAAAATTGACTGTTGCTATATATATCGTCATTATCAGTTTCCATCATTATTGGGAAACAGTTACAATTGTCATCAACTATTATACATTTAGTTTTCCTCAAATTTTAAATTCTGCATGAAAATTGTGAAAATCTGGCTTTAATTCGTAAAGTTATGTATAGACGGTTTTCGTAGGAGCTGGTTTATAGTTAAAGGTAATTCAGGTCTTCTAGATGTATTTTATAGTCTCTAATCCTATGATATTGGGTATCTTAGTTTTATAATTGACATTGCGTAATCTGTACAAGGCCTTATCAATAAGTCCGAATCGATCAAAGGAAGAGACCAGTAAGGAAAATCGGGATAACATTCGACTGAATCAGGGAAACACAATCTGACACAGAACATTTTTGGCAAGCCGTCATATTCCCGACTTGTCAATTGATTCTATGTCTGACACTAGTGAACGCATAGATTTATAATAAAAACCATCTTTAAAAATTAAAACTACACGACAAAGAATTGTTTGAAATCGATAAACAAATGATACATTGTTTTAGACATTTTGTCATGTTGCATCAATCTGAAATACGGCTTAAAATCCGCATGGCGGAGATTAAATTTATACCAAACCATGTCCCTTACTTTTCTGGAAATTGATGAGAATGAAAATAAAGTATAAAACCCGAAGAACTTGGACGATGATTAACAGAATAACAACAAACTTGAGACAAAAATGAGAGGCACAATATACTAGAAATTGGTAGTCGGAAAATGCTCGCGGTTTCGCTCCTGCTGGAAATTATACTGTCTCCTGACAAAACCAGTATCGTACCCTCTATTTCTATATGTCTTGATTTTTTAGCTGTCGACAGTATATCCGTTAGAAACCAGTAATGACCAAGTATCTTCAGAATCGGTTTAGCGGATTTGTAGAAACATCAAGACGAGAATGCACAAACTGAAAATGATGCACTTAAAAACATTATCATGTGGTGTGTTTTTTTGTTTTGTTTTTTTTTAAGTGTGAAAATTAAAACTGCCAAAGGCATATTTAATACGGCATTTCATTTACTTCGAAATTAACAATTTTTGGCAGTATATCATTGTGGTTTTTAGACAGTTTTGTTGTTTCAGTCTATCCAGCAGTGGTTAGTGCAAACGCCTAGACATTCCATATTCCAATTCTACTCTGAGCCGGTAACTAACAATTAATACTAACTGGAACTTATGCAAGTTGTGCATTCTTTCGCCCGTAATAGACCACATACATTTTTTGTATTTTGTACAAGTAAATGTTAGATTCCATTTACCTTTAAATATGTAATCTATATTTTATTTATTCAGTCTCGGAATTTCTGCATACATAAGCTCGGTTCGTTCCCATATCGCATAACCAAATTTAATTTGTTAAACACAGTCACTCGAAATTATACTATGTACACAAGTGTATACATGTAGTGTGATATAGTTACACTAAAAATAAAGTAACTGTGATGTATAATTGCGTAGAAAAGCGTGACAAAATGGTTCCATATTACCATATACAATATTAGAAAAATGCACTAAGTTGGTAAACAGGAAAAATGAAAACAGGAGATAAGTGTAATTCATTACACTCCTACCTTAGAGCAGGAGTATACACAAAAACGCAGATAGATTTCTTTAAAAACCGCATTTTAGACATGAGTTTCATTCAATCATTTGACACTTCGTATTTTGAAGAAAT
>MJUU01064162.1:0-25565 GCA_002080025.1 Modiolus philippinarum
ACCCGTTTTAATGACGATTTTTGATGGAAATTAAACATGAAATGGACATGTGACAAGTTCCTGGTAAGTAATATCCCAGATCTTTATTTCATATTTTCAGATAGCAAATAAAACTCACATTTTCAGGTTATAATATTTACTCTACAAAAAACTAGTAATTTATCCTGTTGCCACAGTCTGGAGTCTGTTTCATCAGTTATTTTGTATTTGTGATGGGGATTTATCATACTAATTCACTATTGATATCAACTTAAACCCAATTATTTTGAAAAAAAAATATAAATTGTTTAAAACATCATTTCAACAGACAAGGAAAATAATAAACATCTTTTTCATAAAATAAAAACGTACAAAAGTATTAGGGTTAAATATCACTGCGTTGCATACAAGACAGTTCGAAAATACGTATCACCGAGCATATATTTTACTGTTATTACTACGATTTCTTTGAATAAAAACTGAAATATAAAATAAAATTTTTAAAAATTTTACCATTTTGTGTTATTTTATTGTGTATTATAACAGTTTTTGGGTACTTTGGGGCGGTTTTGGGGTAGTTTTGGGTATTTTGGGTAGTTTTGGGTGTTTTGGGGTAATTATATGGACCGTCGAATTTTGTTTATTGCCATTTGTTCCACCTCGTTGCGTATAGTGACACGGCAAGGATCAAAGGATAAGTGGCACGTGCGTACAAAAAATTAAATAACTCAGAATTTAATGAAGATACATTTCAAAAATTTTAGAATGTTGTATTTGAAAACAAAAGCTTTCATATGCCACCTCCTTTGTGCAAATAGTACTACTCTTTCAAGTCCTTAGTGCACTTTTATTGTTCTTAGTGCACTAAGGAGGTCCTTTGCGGTATTTCTACGGACCCCTCTGTTGGAAGTTGAAACATGGAATTTCTACACGGGCGTCCACACAAATAAACACCCCTGCACCTCGAAATCATGAGTAAATGTAACAAGATTAAAAAGTCAATCATTAGCAGATGACCCGACAGGTAAAGAAAGTGTAATTAGGCCAATTCACAGATAGGTAAACGCTATTCTAAATATCAAACATTGTATCGCCTTCGTTTTGACAATTATTGTCACAGTAGACAGGCGCGTAAAATGTTTATAAAAATATTGTACTGCCTAGCCCGTTATCATTGCGTGATAAAGAAACTGAAAACAACATAGATTTAAAAGAATGTTAAGAATCTTTTATGCAAAATAAGCAAAAATATATGTAAGTCATGAGTCGAACGGCGATTTTTTTTGAAAATGCGGTAATGAACTTTTGTCATATCGTTAGTGATCGTTGTTGACATACGCCTTATAGCGGTACTCGTTGGTTATTACTTGATGTCAGTACACAGAGCGCCCTCTGCACAATGTCACGTGACCCTCCATGACTAGACAGTTTGTGAATAAAATGCGTTTTTTGCAACAATGAATTAAAAATACAAAAAAACGAAATATGTCATGTGTGTCAGAACTTTATAAGGAATTAATATTCACTTTTCCATGATTTTGCGGACTTTCACTTTAAGACATATCTGTAACGTTGTTTTAAGGTGTCTGCAGGGTATTAATTTCCTATTATAGAATTTTGTTAAATTTTCTGTGTAGAAACATAATTGTATTATTGTTCAAAATGTAAAATAAAATTTGGGGGTCACCGTGCATTTAAAAGCAAAATCTGAAATTGAAAATTTCAGGATTTTACATAGAAATGATAGTGAAAATGGTTATATGAGAGGATAGTTTGAAAAATCTATTATAGAATTGTTTCATACTTTGCATGTGTTTAATTATCATTATGTAGTTTACATATAAAAAAATAAAAATTAGGGGTCACCGTTGAAACAAGAGAGAAAAATTGCAAAATGTCAATTTCTCCAGTGATATCTTTGTTAAATTATTTCATCAAATTATTTCCCTTGAATGATTTTTATGTTCTGTAAATCCAGCAACAGATTTAAAGCTCATGTGTTTTAGCTCAAGTTTTTGTAACGAACGTGTTATAAAAATGATTCGGAATATAAATTTTAAATATAGTTGAACTTTTTATTCATTTTAATAATTATTTTGTTAAATTTCTTAATGAATGAAACCTAAATGAACTATTATTAGACAAAAATGGCGGAATAATACCCTTGAGACACCTTAAGTTGTAAAATTAAAATTTATTTATTTAAAGTTTTATTTTTCATTTTGTTCGTATGTTATTTTTTTAGTTGGAATTTTTCTGTTTGTGTTTTAAAGAAAAAGTCTATTTGTCCTCTCAGCGCCTTTTTCGCTAACCGTTTTGTTGTGTATTCCTTTACTGGTTTCATTTATTTTTATTTTCTGGACATTCTCATATATTCATAGTTTGTATAATATTAACCCTTGACTATTTTTTAACTACTTTTTGTGGCTTTCCAACAGATGTTTATTAAGTCACCGTCACATCCTGTTAATTCCAAGTGCAATTAACATCTACCTGTAGCTTACCTGTAAAGGTGAGCGTCATGAAATGTATGTTGGATTATACCCTGAGGATGTATCAACAACAAAAGATATGACGATATGTCAAAAAGATATGACCCAGACTTTCTCCAAACCGAAGTTATAGCATTTTTTTCTACAACCCTCCCGTTATATTCTATGTTAAAAATAATCCTCGATAGCCTAACTCGAATAATTCAATCCCTCTCCGTATCCGATTCTCTCCTTCTTCGAATGAAGCGATCGTAGTGAATGGAATATAACGACTGGATTATCCGGGTTATCGATAGCCGCTTATTTTTAATCAGGGGAGGTAACTCCGGGAACTCGAAAGTCGTCAATTAGGTAAAGTGAAGTGCCCGGGTGTCTGGATAAGAGAACAGTTGACAATATTAAGAGAACTTGATCCACGAATTCGCAGGAACAAGGACGTATATTGAGAAGGATATGAAACTCGTACACAATCCATATTGCAATTTAAAATTTATAGCGAGGCGTTTGGTATGCATTCACTTTTGAGCGATGTACTTAAAAAGTTGTTTATGGATTTTATTAAAATTATACTTTCCAGAAAGCTTAATGGTTTTTACATCCGTAGAATAAATTTCGTTAGAGAAAGAAGTTTCTTCAATACACATGATTGAAATTTGTAATAAAAACATTTTCGTTGATTTTTTCCACTTCCGGTTTTCATCGGTAAAATGCACCCGATGATGATCATCTTTTAAAGTAATGTACACTTTCATGTTAATTTCTTATCCCGACTTTGGCTCCGTTTTTATAACGTTTTCCACAAAGGGAAGTAATCTACTGACCCGACAGTCAGGTTTACGGTTCCATTGTAATAAGGGACAGCAGTAGATTTTGAATACATGGGTATCTATCACTGGACTAGGGGTAATATCTCTATTGTCTTTAAATAAATTATTTCAAGCTATTCGGGTACTTACCACAGTGAAAATCGTAACCGTTGCCAGAGAAAATATTTACTGACCGTCCTTACCCTAATTAGACCGAAAACCAGAATGACGGGTGTTAGCGAGTGACGTCCCTTTGAAAAACATGCTAAATTAGAAATCATCCCGTAAATATGAAATTCGTCTAATCACATATTTAATATTTTCCTGAAGTTTAACATCGTTAAACATCTACTGTACTCCCAGTATATCTACATCATATATTTTTTCATTTCGTTCGGAATGTTTCTCTTCAACGGGCGCTTTTTACCATCCCGGACACTCTCGGGCGCTTTTTAGTTTGACCATTTGAAACTGGTACTGGCGCAGTAACTATGATGTGGGCATAGGGAAAGCAGTAAAGGTATAGCGTTTTTACATCGCGATCTTAAAAAAGTTTTGTAGACAAGAAAAAATTACACTAAGCGTTTGTATAGATTTTTCCTGGCAATCGACCATCGACTTGACAGTTTGTGAAATGGGGTGGTGTTCAGAGGATTTGTTCCCTACTAAATTTAGTTTGTTCATTTTTATTTTGTATATGGTGCTGTTCATCAACCAAGGCAAGTTTTGACATGAACATTTTTATCCCATGCCACCATATCATGCATGCCCATGGCCACAGGGGCCGGTAACATACGATATTGATAGACCGGGTCCCATATATAAGTATAAAATGGGACCCGGTCTATCAATATCGTATGTTACCGGCCCCTGTGCCCATGGCCATGGTAAGTCACCCACATCCCGGGCTAATCCCTTTTGGGATTCGAAGCCAGAGATGATTTTTGATATATCAAAAAACATCTCTGGCTTCGAATCCCAAAAGGGATTAATCCCGGGCCCACACCATACACCACAGGCACTTGTTTCAGAAAAAAAGTAATGCTATCTACAGTATCATGCTTTCATCCGTTCTCGATAGTAACCAGTTCTTGATAGTTTTGTGCCTTTCAGGTTTGACATCTTTAACGCATTCGAACGTGTCATTTGATCGTCGGAAATTTTCAAAAAGAACATCACTTCGTTCTGTGACAGAGAGAATATGCCCATAATACGCAGCAAGGTGCTTATAATTGTCATGAATAAAATTTGCAGTTTTTGCCATGCTTTTCACTATTACCATATTTCCTCAAACTTTGACGGCTTTTATATCAAAAACAAATTTACAGATGTAAACAAATTTCGCCTATTCATAAAGGTAATGGACCTGCAATTCATTCCCGAAAGTATACTGATGAAGCCATTGCAGAAAAAAATATATGGAATGCGGTTAAAGTCGTTTATTATCGATCAATTTCTATTCAATTAAGGGAGGATTTCAATTTGGGAATTTCTGTTGTTTGCTGGTTGTAATAGTGAACAGTGATGCATAATTTTGCATACATATCATCAAACAATAACAATAGATAAGGAAAGGAAAAAAATTCCAAGAATAATTCATAAATTAAAAAATGGATAAAAAAATAAATACAACAAAACAAAAAAATAAATAAATGAAATAAAAGACATAAAAAATATATAAAAAAATTACAAGTAACAATTGAAAGCATAAAAATATTACTGTGCCGGAACTGATTATTTATTGTTAGAAAATTACATGGATTATGATGTTACTTAACGTCATGCTATTTTATTGGTAAATTTGCCCTCCATACATACCTATCGAGAACTGGTGACGTCAAACACGTCATGTCAAAAACTAGGAAGTTGGAAAAAGTTTCAATTCTGTGTACTTACTGGATGCTATCCCGTCATTTTTGACAAGTGTAATGGGCAACATCTAACAAGCAAAAAGGCAAATAAATATCTTTAATTAACTGAACAAGTGGATAGTTCTTTTTTTATCTCAATTATGGAATGTGTATACAGTACAAACAGAGGCATTCAGTTAAAAATCACTCTGGTCCGACAATTTTCACCCTGGAAATTCATAGGCATTGTCGGTAAAATTTCACCCAAAAAATCTTCTGTAATTTTCTTTGATGTTGGGTCAATTGATAAATGCTCTTGAATATCGGACTTCCACCAGAATTGTTGGAGTTTTAGTGTCCTATTTGTTTCTTTAAAAAAATCAAGTTTTAGGCTAATATCAAGGGGAAAAAATAAACTCAATGACAACAGGGTTTCGTGTGACTCGTATTTCCGAACGTATTAATAAATGCCATGAATAAAAAAGGACAATTGGATGGCTTTGACAAAACATATACCTATGTAAAAATATCTCCTAATTTACATTTGACCGAGAATAGTGGGTTGAAACACGTCTAATTTCAAAACGTAAGCCTCCGTAGATTCTCATACTGACATGCTTGAATGTTCGGGTTGCACGAAATTGAGGCATGGAATTTCTATTTTTATGACCAATCAAAATACAGTTAAGCGGATTCCCCTTAAAAATAGGCCTGCACGTATTGTTTTTGACAAAAATAGGAGCCAAAGACGTGGTTCTTCCAAAATTTGCCGAGGCATTTCAGAATTGAATTATTTTCTCCGCAAAAAGGAACTTTTATTCTATTGGAAAGCTCTTTTGGATAAAACACATACATGTATATCATGTATATGAACTGAAGATGTTAGCATAAAAAAAATGAGAAAAATTATCTTCTCAACAAAGAATTTCACCGTCTGTTGAGTATGGCATCATTTAAAAAATAATGCTTTTATGGAATGTTTAAAGAAATTCTTGGATCTGAATATTCACTGAAATATTCCCTGCAAGGATTTGTGAATATTGATTTTCTCTGAAGCTATTTTTGGTTTAGATTTTTTTTTTATTCAAAGTTATTAAAAGCGTGCTATTTATAGGTCGTCACTCACAAAGATTAACCTAGACCTAACAAACCAAATTATGCAATTTTAAGGCTGATATTCGTGTAAATTATTTAATAAGTAACAATAATTATTTTATATAATATGACCTTTTATAACAACTTTGAATTCTGACAGTCACATAAAATTCACGATGTTCATACGAATTATAAGTTATTTTCTGCCGTATAATATTTTAAAAAAATATCCTCTTGATCTTCCGACTATTGGAAATATGAAAAGCAAGCTTTTCTAAAATAATAAACTGCACTTGGAGATAATTACTTCGTATACACAGCTAAATAAATATTGACAAGTACAATTAACAACAGCCGGTGAGTTAATCCTCTGTTTATCAGTTTCTAGGACATCCGTGAATGTAGGTGAATGTCAGGTTTGTTGGTGGACATTCACCTCATTTCACCCACAATTCACCGACGTCGGATTTGGGTGATTTTTAACTGAATGCCTCTGTTTGTCATGGTTTGTACTGTACTTTTACAGGATGTAAAAATTTTCAGCTTATTTTTTTGATATATATAAAATTAGCATATTTTTTGTAAACCATATAATTTTTCGAAACTTTCACATTTTTGAAATTCGCATGAAAAAAATATTTGTCTATTTTTATTAATAAGTAAATTGGTAGAAAAAAAATATGAATATCTTAATGTTTAACATGCATTTTACAGATCCAAAATCGTGCATATCATAAAAAAGTTATCAAAGATTGAAAATTCTATCCCAATGCTATATAGTGATAATTCTTCGGCTTTGGCAACCAAAAATGCTAATTTGCATATGTAAATTAGATTTTGTGACGTCACTAATTGGATTCACGGAACTGGTATAGTTATGGATATAGATAGCATTTTTTCTGAAACAAGTGACTGTGACCTACACGCTGCACAGGCAAGGAAACTGGAACCGAATTACCTGTCGTTTACAAAGCTACTTTTATCATCCTACATTGTATGGCTAGGTTTATCTTTTACTTATCTGACTTTTTATTTCATACAGCAATATAAAAGATAAAAATAAAAAAGTCAGATATAGTAAAAGATAAAGAGGATGGCACAGGGTAATTTTCATGCAATGTGTTGCCGTTTTTTTTTTTTAATTTTGTTCCACATGTTGCTGTGTTGGAGGGTCGTTATTTGCCATGTTTCGTGCAAATTTCTAATTTTTCGTTTCTCGTGTTGAGACCTTTTATTTCTCTTATGCCCATGCACGGTACTCCCTGTACAGGCTGTACCACTCTCAATAAACAGAGGATGATAAAAGTAGCTAAATGTAAACGACAGATAATTTGGTCTAGGGTAGCTGTGGAACCATAGCTCTATTGGTCCTTTTATATTTTTTGATTTGGCGGACAATGGTCCACAACTACATAGGTGTTTACTGTCAAAATCCTCACATTTTGCACGAAAGACTCACGCTAACTGAACCATTCTCCCATTTAATTAATGTAAAGCCGCCTGCAAGATAAAAATCTCCCGCTAATGTGCTTTACTCCCACATAATCTCCCACTAATGATCTTTTTTCGTATTTGGTCAAACTGAAAATGTTCCAGGTGAAATTATCATACACATCTGGTCATGTCAAGCAACACAGATAGCACTTTGCAGGTGAACAGGTTAATTAGTTTAGATAGGGGCAGTCATTAGAACAGATGTTGTTTATATATCAATCAGTCAACTGTGACCAGTCAACAGTGGCAGTAATTATCAAGAATCAACACAGTTATAATTTTTTTACCTGGATAGGGACATATTAATAAATATCACTAATTACCTCCCTTGTTTAATTTTCAATTTTATAAATAATGGCCCTAAAATTTTTGTGTAAATGATGAAATATCCCAATTTATCTAATATTTTGCAGATTTTCTAAATAATTGTCAGAGATAATATCTTCAGATTATCTAGATTATTTATACCCCTGCAAACAAAATTTGGGGGTTATATAGGATTCACCCTGTCTGTCTGTCCGTCTTTCCATACTTTTTGTAAGAGCAACTCCTCTTAAACCACTGAAATGATTTTTGATGAAGCTTCTCACAAAGGAAGGACACTACATGGAGTGTGCATGAAGGAATATAATTATTGCCAGAAACCAGGAAGGGGAGATAATTTGACTTTATTTTTTTTTGTTGATTCCCTTTTTATGCCAGTTTATCTCTTAAGCACAACTCCCCTTAAACCATTTGAAGGATATAAAGGAAGGACACTATATGGAGATATGCATGAAGAAATATAATTATTGTCTGAAATCAGGAAGGGGAGATAATTTGAATTTAACTTTTTGTTTATTCGTTCTGCACAGATCACCTTATAAGTGTAACTCCTCTTATTAATAAATAGCTTGAAGGATTTTGTTGAAACTTTACACAAAGGAAGGACACTATATGGAGATGTGCATGTAGGGATATGATTATTGTCTGAAACCAGGAAGGAGAGATAATGTTACTATGACATTTTGTTGATTTCTAATGTATTGATTACCATTGACTGTAATCGTGAATTTTATCTCTGTCTGATTTTGACAGAGTATTTTCATTGGAAGTTCGGAACCCCTATGAAAAGTTATTTCTTGAAGATTATATCATTTTGCCCTATTCCTATAGTGTCCACACCTGTATTGTATCAACCTCCTCCTTAATTTGCACTTACCATATAGATTCAGTGTTCAATGAGCAGAGAATTTTGACAGAGTATTTTCATTGGAACCCCTATGAAAAATTATTTCTTGAAGATTATATCATTTTGCCCATTTCCTATTGTGTCCACACCTGTATAACTTGCACATACCATATTGATTCAGTGTTCAGTGAGCGGAGGTATATCAGACTGCCATTCGGTGACAGCTATACATATAGTTTCACATTTCTTTTATGCATTTTTTTTGAATTCATAAATAAATGATTATTGCTATTTGTTGTAATTATTAAATGATTATAGTTATGTATTGAAACTTATTTACTAGACCTACTATAGAAGTGAAGGTCTAATATCACTCTGTTGACAGGTGTTGTGAAGATGTGAATTCAGTAACTTAGGGTAGTAACAAAATTACAGAACAGTGGTTAAGAGCCAAAGTCCATGAGACAGAAAGACAAATTAGGTGGAAACCACTGGCAAAATTGTCTACCGCAATGGTCCTGACTTGGTACAGACATTTCAAAAGAAATAGTGGGTTAAACAGTTTTATTGGCTAGCCAAACCTCCCCTGCCATTGTGTTAATGTCCGTTAGCAACTCAACAGCAATTGTCATTAAAAGGTTGTAGAAAAGAAATGATTATCCTAGTGAAACATGACATCATTAAGCACCACCCATATTGGGGAGAGCTTTCTTTATAATGAGATGATCGGAGGATATTATTTGAAATAAATATTTTTAAGAGCTAGTTCATAGTTGATGTTTAAAAAGTGAAAGAAGTAAGCTTTCAACATTTTATATTTTATCATAGCGAGTTTATCAAGGTAAGAAATTCATTGCTAAATTGCTATATCTGTTTTCAGGTCATGGAAATGGATTAAAAATGCTGTATGATTCTATGTTTTGATAGTGCCAAAAAATAGACCTACATTTATATTTTACTGAATGAGATATAAAAGTTCCCAATTAATTATGGGAAAATTACTATGAGTGTTCATTGTCTTAGAAGTTAACTTAGGAAGTAATGGAGATTTATTTACTGTATTCACCCCTGACTCACTGAGTCTGTCACATATAGCAATACTATCAATGCATCACAGAAATCATATCATCCAGTATCATACATCATCCTTCAAAATGTTCGCTACTGAACACAACCCCCATTTTTTACTGCACTGTGTGACAGCAAGCTAAGATATAGCTCAGCAGTTCTCAGGCACTAAATGGAAAACTGAACCATTCACAAGACAAAAAAATTTCAAGCGAAATCTCCCACTAAGTGAAGCTGGTATGTGGGAGATCTCCCACTTAAAGGTTACAATAGGTTAACAGGTATGCAACTATCATAAAATCAGCACAAGGACCAATAGAGCTACGGGTCTGCAGCTCAGCCAAGGGTAGTATTATCCCTTTTGGAAAATTTTGAAGCCAGAGATTTCATATTTCAAAATTTTTTATAGAAATGAAATAGTATAATACCGGTAGTATATATTAATAGTGTATTGGCATATGTTTACAATTTTAATGTTTGTTTTGGTGGTCAATTTACGATTTTTAGTTCGCCTCAACGGAGTTGAGGGGGACTATTGGAGTACCCCTGGCGTCCGTGTCCGTGTCCACGTCCGCATTTGGGTATATATCTTAGTAACTATGAAGTGTAGGTTCATCAAACTTTGCATGCAGGTGCATCTTGGGCTAACTCACGGCCTCCAAGAAAATTAGGTCTCTCTGACCTATATTTTCTGCTTGAGTGGCTTGCATTCAAATTAACATTTCAGTTCATATCTCGGCTACTATACATAGTACGATAATCTAACTGTGCATATGCATGCATCTCTGATGGTAAAATTAGTTCACTTTGACCTATATTTTCTGCTTGAGTGACTTACATTCAAGTTTACGTCCAAATTCAGCTGATCTCAGTCACTGTACATGGTAGGATCATCTATCCTTGCATGTGCCTGCATCTTTGATGGTAGTTCAGCATCCAGGCAAAATTAGGTCACTTTGACCTATATTTTCCGCTTGAGTGACTTACATTCAAGTTTACGTCCGAGTTCAGTTCTCAGTCACTGTACAAGGTATGATCATCTATCCTTGCATGTGCATGCATCTTTAACGGTAGGTCAGCATCCAGGCAAAATAATGTCACTTTGACCTATATTTTCCGCATGAGTGACTTACATTCAAGTTTATGTCCGAGTTCAGATCTCAGTAACTGTACCTGGTAGGATCATATATCCTTGCATGTGCATGCATCTTCAGCAATAGGTCAGCATCAAGGCAAAATTAGGTCACTTTGTCCTATATTTTCCGCATGATCGACTTACATTCCAGTTTACGTCCGAGTTCAGATCTTAAGTAACTGTACATGGTACAATCATCTAACCTTGCATGTGCATTCATCTTTGACGCTAGGTCAGCATCCAGGCAAAATAATGTCACTTTGACCTATATTTATACCCCCCGCAAACAAAGTTTGGGGGGGTATATAGGAATCACCCTGTCTGTCTGTCTGTCTGTCCGTCTGTCCGCACTTCTCGTAAGCGCAACTCCTCTTACACCACTGGAAGGATTTTGATGAAACTTTACACAAAGGAAGGACACTATATGGAGATGTGCATGAAGGAATATAATTATTGTCTGAAACCAGGAAGGGGAGATAATTCGACTTTGACTTTTCGTTGATTCCCTATTTATGGGTTACCTCGTAAGCGCAACTTCTCTTTAACCACTTGAAGGATTTGATGAAACTTTATGCAAAGGAAGGACACTATATGGAGATGTGCATGAAGGAATATAATTATTGTCTGAAACCAGGAAGGGGAGATAATCCGACTTTGACTTTATGTTGATTCCCTGTTTATGGGTTATCTCGTAAGCGCAACTCCTGTTAAACCACTGGAAGGATTTTGATGGAACTTTACACAAAGAAAGTACACTATATGGAGATGTGCATGAAGGAATATAATTATTGTCCAAAACCAGGAAGGGGAGATAATTGGGACTTTGACTTTTCATTGATTCCCCTTGTATGGGTTACCTCGTAAGTGCAATTCCTCTTAAACCACTGGAAGGAATTTAATGAAACTTTACACAAAGAACACTATATGGAGATGTGCATGAAGGAATATAATTATTGTCTGAAACCAGTAAGGGGAGATAATTCGACTTTGAGTTTTCATTGATTCCCTATGTATGGGTTACCTCGTACTCATAACTCCTCTTAATCCACTGGAAGGATTTTGATGAAACTTTACACAAAGGAAGAACACTATATGTAGATGTGTAAAATGTCAAATAGGCTGAAAAAAAGGTGAATTTTATATTTGCCTGATTTAGACGGAGTGTTTTCATTGGAAACTTTGTTAAAAGTTCTTTCTTGAAGATTATATCATTGTGTCCATACTTGTATTGTGTCCACACTTGTACTGTGTCCACACCTGTATTGTGTCCACACCAACTAAATTTTGCACTTACCATATCGATTCAGGGTTCAATGAGCGGGGGGGTATATTTGGCTGCCATTCGGCGACAGCTCTTGTTTCCGCATGATGGACTTGCATTCAAGTTTACGTTGATAACTCAGTAACTGTACATGGCAGAATCATCTAACCTTGCATGTGCATGTATCTTTGAAAATAGGTCAGCATCCAGGCAAAATTAGGTCACTTTGACCTACATTTTCTGCATGATTGACTTACATTCAAGTTTATGTCCGAATTCAGTTACTGTACATGGTAAGATCATCTACCCTTTGTATACATGCATTAAGGATGGTAAATCAGCACCTTGGCCAAATTGGGTTTCTGTGTCCATTTGCCATAAAGAGGCGAACTTTGTAATAGTTGATTACCTATGTTTAATTAATATAAGTGGTTGGCAGTGTTTAGCGGTGAAAATACCTACTGTCCATCTCACAAAGTTCAAGGAACCATGATATAAAAAGAGTGTTTAACTATCAAACTAATCAGTTCATATGTCATGTTACTAAACATATTTCAGCCAGAGACACGAATGTACAGAGATTGACAACTTGATCTATAATCACACTAATTTTAGCAGCAAATAAAGAAAAAATGCTCAGTTTCAAAACTGCATAAACCAAAGTGAATTAAAAATAAAATTTTCAATGAGCAAAGTCGCAAGGTCTGGTCTTTTGCAAGGGCTATTTTTAGGGTTGATACACTATGACAATGGTCATTTTTCAATACCATTTCCTCAATCAGTTTTCAGAATTCCCTTTTCCTATGTGTAAAACTGCTGAAGTCAATTCTCCTTTTCGCTTGACCATCAGCAGAACTTAGGTTGAGGATTGTTGAACCAATCTTACAGTTTTACAATTCATTTGTTGCTATCAAACTGTAAAAGTGGTTCAACAATTTGAAAAGATGATACTCACCTCTGGATATCTTCTAAAACTTTATTGTAGATATAGTAGTATGGTGGTTTATCGCCTTGAATACCTGTATAGGTCTCTCACGGCATTTTAAATCTGGAGGGACGCCCACTCCAATGCAATGTAATTTGGAACAGTTGATCTTCCCTGGTATCTGCTGACTGTCATGAGACTTCACAGTCAAATTCCTTGGTGGGTCGATCTTTTTGGGTGTAGAAGGACTTTGAAGAACTCAAAGCCCTAACTACAGTATGCGCTGCTGTTGGCCTGCATGTCTTGGCCCTGAAAGACGAAGACCCATTCTACACGTTGAATGGTGTAGATATATTAAAGAAAACTGCCTTTGTAATGCATAAATTTTTTCTTAGGATGGAGAAATTGTAATTCTACTTTTGCAAATATTTCTAAATCTTTTTTTATTATCTTTGATATGAACACAAATTCAATCTTATTATGCCATTTCTAGCACATTTTTATATTTTTGTATCTGGATTTTTATCACGATGATAATTTTTCAGGAGGAAAATGTGAAAGTACTAATATATTTAGGGGAAATAATTATATCACATTTATGATCTCCCTTGGTATTTTTTTCATTTTCCATTTTTACAGAAAAATAATGAAAATAAATAAAAATTTTATTTTAAAATATACCAAAGATCCAAAAATTTATTGGGAATTAGAGATCATACTTTAAAAACTAACAATTAAGCATTTTCAACCCTTTGGTTGCAATTTTTGAAAACTAAATTGCCCAATGTAATAAACTATTTATATAACTTCAAATAACTCAAGCTGTATTCACATACTAGGAATAAAGAATAAAACCTGTGGTAAGAATCAACTTTCCATACTGTTAAACCAATTTTATAGTTTGATTGCATTACTCGAACAGTACAACTGCAAGTCTTAAACTTCTGTTTTCCAATTGTTTAATCAATTTGGAAAATTGACTTCATCTGTTTTAAAAACAGATGGTAGCAATTTTTAGTTTGCCTCAAGGAAGCGGAGGGGGACTATTGGAGTACCCCCGGCGTCCGTGTCCGCGTCCACATTTGGGTATATATTTTAGTAACTATGCAGTGTATGGTCATCAAACTTTGCATGCAGGTGCATCTTGGGTTAACTCACAGCCTCCAAGAAAATTAGGTCTCTCTGACCTATATTTTCCGCTTGAGTGGCTTGCATTCAAATTTACATTTAAGTTCATATCTCATTTACTATACATAGTACAATAATCTAACTGTGCATATGCATGCATCTCTGGTGGTAGGTCAGCATCCAGGCAAAATAAGGTCACTTTGACCTATATTTTCCGCTTGAGTGACTTACATTCAAGTTTATGTCCGAGTTCAGATCTCAGTCACTGTACATGGTAGGATCATCTAACCTTGCATGTGCATGCATCTCTGATGGTAGGTCAGCATCCAGGCAAAATTAGGTCACTTTGACCTATATTTTCCGCTTGAGTGACTTACATTCATGTTCACGTCCGAGTTGATATCTCAGTCACTGTACATGGTAGGATCATCTAACCTTGCATGTGCATGCATCTCTGATGGTAGGTCAGCATCCAGGCAAAATTTGGTCACTTTGACCTATATTTTATGCTTGAGTGACTTGCATTCAAGTTTAAGTCCGAGTTGATATCTCTGTCACTGTACATGGTAGGATCATCTAACCTTGCATGTGCATGCATCTCTGATGGTAGGTCAGCATCCAGGCAAAATTAGGTCACTTTGACCTATATTTTCCGCATGAGTGACTTACATTCAAGTTTACGTCTGAGTTGATATCTCAGTCACTGTACATGGTAAGATCATCTTACCTTGCATGTGCATGCATCTCTGATGGTAGGTCAGCATCCAGGCAAAATTAGGTCACTTTGACCAATATTTTCTGCTTGAGTGACTTACATTCAAGTTTACGTCCGAGTTGATATCTCAGTCACTGTACATGGTAGGATCATCTAACCTTGCATGTGCATGCAGCTCTGATGGAATGTCAGCATCCAGGCAAAATTGGGTCACTTTGACCTCCATTTTCTGCGTGAGTGACTTACATTCAAGTTCATGTCAGGGATCAGATCTCGTGTTCTGTACATGGTAGGATCATCTTGCATGTGGATGTGCATGCATCTGTGATGGTTGCTCAGCATCTAGACAAAATTAGGTCACTTAAACCTATATTTTACTCATGAATGACTTACATTAATGTATACGTCCAAGTTCAAGGCTCAGTAACTGTACATTGTTGGTTCAGGTAACCTTGTTAATGCATGCAATTTTGATAGTATGTCGGCATCCAGGCAAAATTTGGTTGCTGGGACAAAGTACCACAGCGAGGCAAACTTTGTAATCGTTGATTACCTATGTTTAAAATTGATTAAGGAATAGGAATTGAAATATGATCAAGGTCACAATATTTCGACTATAAAAAGTTTTAAATCTTGCTTTGTACCTGAAAAAAATGTAGTGTTCGAAAATCTACACCATTTAAAAACACTATACATAAATTCCCAATTATATTTTATTATTTATCCAAAAGCTCGAGTTCGGTATATCATGTATGTTAAATCTTTATAACAACAATATTAGAATCACTTAAGAATCTTATGGTTTTTTTTTCACTTTTATGGAGAAGCCCAAGACCATGTCCTTCACAATAAAAAAAGGACCAGGATCGTAATGAAGTTGTCACCTGCAATTTTCAACATGTTCAAAGTGTGGTTAAAATTTGTTATTCCATATATGTCATGATTTTAATTTCAATATCAAACACATGTCAAAAGGAAGTACTCCACGAGTGCCCTGTGGTTGTTTATATGTTGTAATTGTCTTCTGTCAGTTTTTTTGTCGGGCTATACAGCTATTGTAAGAACACTTTGCTAGTTATTTTTATGTTTGTTGACGATCTCGCATCCATGACCAAAAATTACATGGATGTAGCATTGTGGACATCAGTCAATGAATTCCGCTCAAACCGGAGACTTTGTCTCATGTGCATTTACTCTGTATCCTGCCATTGTTATTACTACATGTAATTAAATTACTCCCTTTACCCATATTACTATCTTGGTTCAGGGAGATTATTGATAAATGTTTCTCATTGAAAATCTTTACTGTAATTTAAAACATTTGATGACCTTATTTCTAAACTGTGTGGAAATGTTATTAAACTAAAATATGTGTAACATATGTGTATGAGATGGTATCAATAATCCATACCTATTGAAAGATATGGTGATAATCTGAGTAAAAAGTTTGAAGTAAAGCATAGCAATCAGCAAAATTTGATGTGATTCTCTGTGTAAAACTGATCCTATTGTTAAGCCAATACACAATGATCAGAATCGTGCAGATAAGTATACTGATCACCTGTCACATGCTGCATGTGTTAAAATCAACATCTTTGGCCTCTTTCTTCACAAAGACCAATATAAAATTCCCAACAGCTTATTTGGCATTTGCAGCATACATGTATATGAACATTTCTTTTAACAAAAAACAAAACCCTGAATCCAAAAATGTAGGATGAGTTTGTGTTACCAGAAACTGTGACAGACGGACGAGGCCATCGACAACATATTTCCCAACTTTCATTCTAAAGTGCGGGGATAAGAAGAAGTCTTTTGGGCCACCACATAGTTGCTTGTTGGTGACTGGAATAAAATTGTATTTTCAGCACTTTCTATGTTGAACATCTTTAAAGACTTTGTTTTGAAAGTCACCACAATTTCCCAAAAGCTCAAGCTCTGCTTTTTTTGAAATACTAAAATTAGGGATGACAACCGTAAACATGTTGAACAGATTGAAAAAATAGACAGGTTCAAAGACACAACAAAATTTTCAGTTTACAAACATTTTTTGACAATGTTGGCCAACTGATGACCTGAAATAGAAGTCTACTTTTAGGCCTGCCGGGATAAAAATCTTTTAAGTAACTTAATGTAGCCTTATGGAGAGATTTTTCAGGTATATTAGTGACAGCATAAAAAAAAGTTCTAAAATATAAATTTTTTCAGATATATATATGTACATGTAACAGCATCCAAAAATAAAGATGTGAGAATCTAATATTGATAGAAGAGTTTATTTTTCAGGCATATTGGTGACAGCTTCCAAAAACAAAGACAATACATATAACTACAACACAACAACAGCAGTATTGTTGACAGAATGTCTGAAATTAGTGGCAGCGGCCATGATATTTCTTAAAGAGTAAGTTTTATTATAATAAGTCCTAAAAACTGTTAATGTCTTCATTAAAACCCAATTTTGACATTGAACAGATTAAGATTTCATAAGAATTGTTTATTTTCATGTACATGGGATCAACGATTTGAGGGATAATTAATTGATAACTTGATAAATTTGTTGATCTGTAATAGTTATCACATGAGGGCGTGGTGTTTCTGTATAAGATCACCCCGACAACCGAGTGTGATAACTAATTTACATCCCAGCTAATTTATTAAGCTAAGGAAAGACGATACACATTCCTAAAAATTATTTTCATGCTTAAAATGTCATGAAATAAATATTCTATACTATAATAATAATATATATCCTTATTGTGCCCCAAACCGAATCTTTATATACGATTTTTTAACACCAAGTGTCCAGCGAGTTCATGGTGTTGTAGGTAAGGTAGAAGTAATGTAAACCAATGATCCTGGTTCGAATCACACTATGGACAATGTCATTTTAAAGTTTTAAAATCTTTATCTTTAAAAATTTTATGGATAGTAAATCGTAAAATTTTACTAAGTCCAAAACAACCGAACAGTTCTCAAAATCTGGCCTTGACAAAAAAATTTTTTATGATATCCATTGTTCTAACTGGGGTGAGATTGCTGTGTTGATCAGACTCAGATCACCCCAGTTAGAACAAAGGAGCTGGGATGTAATGTTGGTACATTTATAATCAGTCGCCAAATGAGAACAATTTATGATCACATAAGTGTTACTAACACCATTATATTGGAAATGGTTGATGTTAGTTGAATTGTAAACAGTTATGATGAATCACATTCTTTCTGCGTTTAAATACAAGAGCAACAGAAAAAAAAATTGTGTTGCTTGGTAGGGTTTACATTAGACAACTGTGGAAACACAAAAAACAAACCCTCTTATGCAGACAATATGTATTGTGACACATAGTATCATGTCTAGATATATCATGATGGTTACCCTGTGGTGAAATGTCCCATAATACTCAGCTCTACATATTACCTGAACCTACACTTGACATTTATAGAGTTGTAGCCTCATTGACATTCTTTATTGCTGAATCTATTCACATTGCTGATTATATTGTTGCCATTTTATTTAGGTAGATACTTATGCTATGCATATTACTGTACAATTCAATCCAGATCTAAATGGAGGTCATAATTTTTTATTCTTAAAAGTTTTACGAAAAGTTTTCCTTTGAAATATCACACTGGTATAACTATTTATTAGCATAAATTTGGAAAGTGTAATGGGTATAAAACATTTGATTGTTAAAGAATAAAGAATGGCTTTCCCTTTTCTCTTATCTATTTTAGGAAATTATGAACTTTAATATCAAGTCTAATATTAAGAATAACCTTAAATGGTTGGAGATTTTAGTTTGTATTATTATACCCCTGATGAGGTGGTATATACATAGTGATTATGGTGTCTGACCATCCCTTCATTCATTTGTGCATCTGCCATAGGACTTTCTTTGTGGCTACAACCCCTCTAAAGTAGAACACTTGTTGAAATTCATTGAAACTTTCCCAGAATGTTTAGTACACATTGCCATTGTGCACCATTTATTTGAAAATTTGATTTGATTTTTTTTTCCTTTTGTCTGGCCTGGGACGAATGTTGTGAAGGCAAGACAAAGCGACCATAAATTCTGTTGTCAGCATCGTCGTTAAAATTTGGTTAACCATCATGTTAAACTGTTTTTTGAACTTCAATAACTTTCTGAAATCTTACTCAATATCAATGAAATTTTGACACATTATTTGGTACAACTTCATAATGAATCCCAAGTTTATTTTTAGAAAAAATAATTCCAATTTGTCTGTATTTTGCCATTAGTTGGACTTTTTTTCAATCAGTTTTTGTCTCGCCCGCGACGAAAGTCGCGAAAGCGAGACATAGGCGTGCAAAGTATGACGGCGACGGCGGCGTAAACTCAAGTTTTAATACAGAAGCCATTGATGTAGGAACTTTATATTTGGTCCATATGTAGCTTACGGCGAACCCTATCTGTCGGACCCAAAATCATGTGACCTTGACCTAGTCCAGTGACCAGGTTAAGTTTTTTTGCTTAAGTCCATTTCTCAATAACTAGAAGCTAGAAGTCAATGATATTTGGTATATAGCTTGGTATGTCCGTCTGCCATATGGCTTTTGACCTTGACCTCAATTTCACGGTCCAGTGACCAGGTTAAGTTTCTTTGCTTAAGTCTGTTTCTCAATAACTACAAGCCATAGGTCAATGATATTTGGTATATAGCTTGGTCTTGGTTAGTACATGTCCGTCTGCCATATGGCTATTGACCTTGACCTCTATTTCACAGTCCGGTGACCAGGTTAAGTTTTTTTGCTTAACTCTGTTTCTCAATAACTAGAAGCTAGAAGTCAATGATATTTGGTATATAGCTTGGTCTTGGTTAGTACATGTCAGTCTGCCATATGGCTTTTGACCTTGACCTCAATTTCATGGTCTAGTGAACAAAGTTGAGTGTTTCTGATTAGAATAGTTTCTTAATTACTGTAAGTGGAATGGTAATAATATTTGGCTTGTAGGTTCCTCTTGAGTAGTGCATGACTGTTTTAGCGACAAGCAGGGACGGGCGAGACATCTATTAGGGTCCAATCTTGTTTTTTGTTTGTACCAAATTTTTTTGTTTGCACCAAATCTCAGCACCTACATGCCATAGACTGATGATTATTGGAAAGTGGTTATATACAAATGTAGTATTAACGAATTATGTCACCTGGCCTATATTTTCTGCTTCAATGAATTTGGCTAAAGTTATTTAGGTCCATATATCAACATATGCTTAAACAAAATTTGATTGTTGAATTGTTTCATATAGTTCATAGATGCACAAAAAGCTTTCAGAATTTTATTCTGCTTCCAACTTTGGTACATTTCCTGAAAATGTCCAAGACTAACATTTTGAAATATTTTCATACAATCAAATATTTTAGCCATTTCTTCATACATGACATTTTGAATTAATAGTTCTGTGCTATAGTAATAATTTTTCTTATTTTTCAGTAATTCTGTGAATACATTGATATCAGATGTTGTTAAACATAAGAAAAGTGAGTAGACATTAGATATAGATAATTTATAGGATTTAATTAATAAGAGCTTATTTCTGTACAGGTAAATTTAGGGGTAGAGTTCAGAATCTATTCTTTCTTAACAAATGGGTTTACTTAAGCTTTATACCACAAGTTCTATATAAAATATTACAATTTTTTTTATGCCCCCGCAATGAAAAGTTGGGGCATATTGTCTGTCCGTCCGTCTGTCTGTTCGTCTGTTTGTTTGTTCGTTCGTCCGTCCGTCCGTACCCATGTAAAACACAACTATTCATGTCTTTCAAAAAGTTTGCAAACAAATTCCAACTACTTTAAGGGAATTTAACTTACAATAAGTAGATGTGCACACACATATCTTTTATAATATTCAAAATGGCCACAGTTGCCATGAAAACTGGAAAAAGGGGGAAAATTCAAAGTGCCTAAAATTTGATGAAACTTTAAAAGAAGGATGTCTAGCACTCATAGAAATGATTTTGGATCTTGGAATTTTCAAAATTTCTGCCTTTGCCTTGGAAACTTGAAAAAGGCGGGGAAATTCAAAGTGCCTCAAAATGGATGAAACTTTACAGGAAGATTGCCTAGCACCCATAGAATTGATTTTTGGGCACAGAACTTCCCTTTTATATATTTTGGAAAAAGGGGAGGCATATCATTGTGTCCATACTTGTACTGCGTCAACACCTGTATTGTGTCAACACACACTTAAATTTGCACTTGTCATATTGATTCTGGGTTCAATGACCTGGGGCATAATTGGTTGCCATTCGGCGACAGCTCTAATTTTGGAAAAGTTTCATCAGTTTTAAATACGAAAGCTGTATTTTTTCATTAGAACATTTTTGTCAATTAACAATTGACCATTTTATGAGCAAAAATTTGTGATGTTTGAGAAATGATTCAATAAAAAAAGTTGAATTAAAACGGGAGTTAAATAGAATTTTTTTACATCTGTGTACAACTTGTTAAATACAGAGAATATGAAATAAGTGACTCCTAAATTTGAAACCATTTTCTTACAGTCAGTTGCACAGTGCGTAGAAATGACTTTAATGGAAAAAAGCATTTTGGAAAAAGCAAAAATTTGGAAAGTACAGAATGTTTATATATAATGTACATGAAGTTCCTTTTAAAATGTGGCATGATTCTATATTTTTCAGTCTTGTTGTATTATTTTGTACCATCAGCACTGTACTGTTTGTACAATAACTTGGCATTTGTCAACCTGGCATCTTATGACCCAACAACATACTTTTTATTACTCAATTTCCGAGTAGTATTGACAGGAGTTATATTTCAGGTAAGACAACTTATTATATCATTTGGCTCAAGTCTTTGCTTTGTAAATCATGAAAAACAAGACTTTAACATTGAAAAATATCAAAGTGTAAACTAATAGAAGTTAATTATTCAAAAACCAAAAATGAAAAATTCACCTGATTATTTCAAAGGCTCATCTCCTTCAAGATACTCACAAAAAGATAAATATATTGCACTAATGCTCTTCATATGAGGATGTTTTCACATTTTGGTCATATAAATTCTTACTTCAAATAATGAATTCTGAGTTCTAAAACAGGAAATTTTTATGCCCCTGCAACATGCTCTGTAAGGGGAAGATAGTGTTACCCTTTTCTGTCAAACACACTGCAATAAACATTTTTCTTAATATTTTTTAGCTTTTACTTGATATTTTATATGTGTCATTCTGTTGATGAGTTACAGATCAATTTGAGTTTTCAAAGTGTTCCATCAGATTTTCTTGTATTTTTTGTATTAACCTTTTGACATCGGAATTTCATGAAATAACAGTTTTCATAGAGTAACGGATAAGTTTGAATTTTGTCAGGATTTTTTTGAATTTCTTTAGAAATTATTGTCCTATTGATTTTAATTTTGGAGAATTAACTTTTTCTTAACCCTTTTGGCTTTTAAGTTCCCTTTGACATGTTTACTTGATGATTGGTGTGTAACTTTATCTTGAATGGTTTGAGCTAGAATTTGATTTTCACAATGACTGCTTGTCAGATTTTCATATGAATAATAATGTCTTGATTTGTAAGTACTTGTCCAAGTTTGCAATTATTATAATAGTCTACAAAGTCATGTATGTGTTTGACTGTTTACAATATAACTAGAGAGAACAAAGACTCTTGTGTGAATATTTTAATAAATCCTTGTCTGTTGACTATTTAGCACATTGACACATTCTCAGTGGTAAATAGATAGGGAAAAGAAAACAAAATAAATAAAGATCTTTTGTTTCTATAAAAACATGCTTTGAACTGGAGTACCTCAAACTGATGAATTGAATTTTGATGAAATCTTTGAAATCATTAATTAAACCCTTTACTTTAAAAGTCAACACTGAAGAGAGATTTACATGTAAATTAAATATGAATAAAGAACAATCCACATAGAGTAGACACTTTCTTTGTTTAAACTTGAGAAGATATAGATAAAATTGGGAGAAACAACTGCCCAGTTTTTCCCTAAGGTTTTATGCAATCAATTGATATAGCTAACTTAGTCTATTGGCAAAAAATAGGTATTCCTATGGGTACCAAATGTGCACCTCTCATAGCATATTTATTTCTTTATTGCTACGAGTCACAATTCATAGCAAAAATTCAAAAAGACCCTTTTAAACAGCATTTAGTGGATAAATTTAACAATACATATAGATATTTGGACGATATTTTGGCCTTAAATAATCCTGAATTTTCTAAATTTACAGATGAAATTTATCCTGCAGAACTTACTTTAAATAAATCCAATAGCAGCAATGATTATACTCCTTTTCTTAATCTTTATATATCAATAAATCAAGGAAAGTAAAACACTAAGGTTTATGATAAAAGGGATGATTTCTCCTTCCCTGTAGTCAATTTTCCCCATCTCGACGGCGATGTTCCATTAGCCCTTCTTACGGGGTCTACATTTCACAACTTGATCGATATGCATGAGTATATAGTGATGTTTCTGACTTCAATAACCGAAATCTTTGTCTCACTGAAAAACTTCTGCATCAAGGGTTTAGATATCATAAATTGATAAAAACATTCTCTAAATTTTATTATAGATACATTGACTTATTAAGAAAATTTGGTTCTTCATGCAGGGCTCTTATACATCAGGGCATTTCACATCCAAACTTCTATGGCGATATCATTTACAAAGCGCATAATTTCAAAGTTGTCCTTCAAAACTTATTAATCCGTTGAACAAACTTATTCATAAAGGATATAAATACAGCATTGTTGTTAAATCTTTACTTCTGGTTTTTGTTGGCAAAAATATTTATCATCTCCTAAATGCTTTACACCAGAACTAAATTTAAACAATTTTTCATATTGGCAGTATTTGGCATTGCATGTTCTTCTTTCATAATTGATGATGTTGTTATACCAAATCTATTTAGAAGTATTTCAATTGAAATTTCATATGTAAGAAGGCTTGATATCATAGTCAACGGAAATTATGTCCTTGGCTAGCTGTCAGTAACTACGAGCATTTGTACGGACAGTACCTGTGTTTATTGTTTTCATGTTTTATGTACTTCATTGTAAGGGTACTCATCTTGATAAGTTGGACTTTTTTCTAGTTTGATTTTTACTCTGAGTCTTTTTGTGTATTTTTTTTAGCCATTCTTCACACATAGGGGGAGGGTTTGGATCCAAGAAAACGAGTTTAACCCCACCACAATTTTTGCACCTGTCCCAAGTCAGGAATATGTTGGTCATTGGCTTGTCCTTGTCTTCTTATAAAATTTTAGTTTCTTGATATTTGGGTCATTGGATGTGGTTTGTTTCCATTGATTTATTCACTTTTTTACATTTTTGGGGCCATTTAGGGCTTGCTATATGGCGT
The DNA here is from genome assembly GCA_002080025.1 of Modiolus philippinarum. Taxonomy (NCBI): domain Eukaryota; kingdom Metazoa; phylum Mollusca; class Bivalvia; order Mytilida; family Modiolidae; genus Modiolus; species Modiolus philippinarum. The sequence continues at coordinate 24,493 of MJUU01064162.1, forward strand.
GAGGTTCCTCACTGTGTTGAAGACCGTACGGTGACCCCTAGATGCTTTGTTTTTTGGTCCTTTTAACCTGGATATGGGATGTTGTCTCCTTGACATTTACCCCATTTCCTTTCTTTTTCATATTACAAATGATGTGTGAATTTCATCTCTTCCAAATATTTCGGGAAAAATTCTTTCAGAAAGTATATTACTTGCATAATGAATCTGAAGCATTACATTCAATAAGTTATGCTAAAGTTTGTTTCAGTGCCTGATTTTGCAAACATTTATACTCGGGACAAAATTGTAATAGTGTGGAAAGATACTATTTCATAATATCATTGTCTACTTTCATAGTTATGGGGCCACTTCTATCAGAGAAACTGAGCAACCAGGGGTTTATAAATTCTTCTGATAGAACCAAGGTTCAAGAACATGTCAATTTTTGTTCTTGACGAGTATTACTTCAAATGTTCTTGAACAATAAATAAAAATTATGTTAAGCTGTGGTTATTGCCCTTTGGATATAAAAATTTTATAAGTAGCATTGCTTTTTGTTAGCTCACCTGACCCAAAGGGTCAGTGTGAGCTATTGCCATCACTTGGCGTCCGTCCGTCCGTCCTCCGTTAAACTTTTCACATATTCATCTTCTCCTCTGAAACCACTGAAGCAAATTCAACCAAACTTTACAGGAATGATGTATGGAAGGTCCTTTACAAAGATTGCTCATTTCATTCCGATCCGATAAAAAACATGGCTGCCAGCGCAGAACTTAGGTTTAACATTGGACCCTATGGGAAAAATCACATTTTCATCTTCTGCTCTGAAAAGGCTGAAGCAAATTGAACCAAAGTTTACAGGAATGATGTACTAAAGGCCCTTAACAAAGATTGCTCATTTCCTTCTGATACCATGAAAAACATGGCGGCCAGCACGGAACATGGTTTAACATAGGACCCTATGGGATAATCACATTTTCATCTACTCCTCTGGAACCACTGAAGCAAATTCAACCAAACTTTACAGGAAAGATGTATGGTAGGTCCTTTACAAAGATTGCTCATTTTGTTCCGATCCGTTAAAAAACATGGCC
>MJUU01064162.1:52773-65427 GCA_002080025.1 Modiolus philippinarum
CCCGCAAGCCGGAGATACTAGGTCCTATTTCTATATCCCGGGGTTCCCTCGGGGTCCTCTGTTAGGAAGACTCATGCTCCAAGCTCAGAGGATGCTGCGGGTCTATTCATAAGCCGGTACCGCGCACGGCGGTCATGTGTATTGAAGAAAGCGCACGCTATAATGAAACGAAATTTACTCTAACAACGTAAAAATTTCTCAGCTTTATGAAAAAAATTTTTTTATTAAAATCCATTCACAACTTTTTCAGTAGTTAGCTGCAAAGTGAAAGCATATCAAACGTCCCACCAGTGATTTTAAAATGTCAAAGTTGCGTATCCTTCTCATTGTACGTCCTTGTTTGCACGTAGTGCTAATTTGATTAAGAATTGTTCAAAAATGATAACTTGTATATAGCTCTTGTATCGATACTGAAAGCCAATATATATTTTTGTTTTAAGTACCCTCTTAGAGACAAAGGATGGACAATTATTCATGTTTTCATTGGCGGATTAAGATTTGAGTTCGGGGTTGGACACCGCCCCTTATTATCATTTTAAAATTTCGTGCAGAATTTAACTGGAACCTCATTGAACACCCCTTTTCGAAGGTTGGACCCGCCTGTGTATTTCACTGTCTATTGACATATTTTTGTTCAAATCAAGGAGTTAAACTCCTTGTTGAAATTTATAAAGTATTGGTGATACTGACAAGTGATCATGTAGGGATGTATATTGATATACGGCCTTGAAGTGATCAATGGAAACGTTTAAAAAATGTCGGCTCGAATTGTGTATAGCTGTAGAATTTATACTTATCAATAAGTAATATGCAGAATATAAATTCACATTAACATCGGTATTTAGTCATTAGTAACACTGAATTTTCTCTCTCTTTTTTTACAAAAAAATACGATACGCATAAATTTGAACATTTATAAATGCAACCCAGAGGGGATGTGAAAATTATAGGTTTTTTTGTCAAATTTCGACAGTTATGCAAGATGTTCCATTATTACTTCGGAATCTTAATATGGTCAAGATACAGCATTTACATGTGAGGAACTTCTTTATCCATTTTCAATGATATTAAACATACCAACACATTTTTACGGAATCGTTAGATAAAAAATTGTTATCTATTCATGTCCACGCTTACCTATATTAGCTAAAACAGAACATAGAACCATGATACATCATTTCTTTACCACTAACATAGTATTTTAATTGGAAACCATTTATATTCCCCGTATTATCGATAATATTTGTCCATGTACTATAATCAACCAGTTGGACCGACACTAGACACTGGGCAGCATTCAATGGTAAAGAATATAGCCTTGCAATAAACTAGCGTACTAACTAAGCCACTACCAAGAGATATGCGTTTGTCATACCCATTTGCTTGACGCAAAAATTTATGAGGCTTTCAACAATGAGCAAACACTAATACCTAATAGTACATTGAGGACGTACCCTAGCACTAGTTGCATCGACTAGAGCAGAATTCACTTGATGGACGTCGAACAAAGCTACGTCCATGTTTGTCTACATCAGTGGATGCGGGATCAGACATAAGATATTGGACAAAGTACTCAGTCTAATAAACACTGTCATGAGGGACCAAAAGACAAATCGAAGTACACACGACCACGTCCACAGGATAGTCATTGAGTTGGTTGTAAGATAACTTGGCAAATAAAATGGGGAGATGTGGGCATTATAACTACAGATGGTAAAAATAGTTTGATTTTTTAAAGAAAATATGAAAGCCAAAATGCAAAATTTTGAAAATTTTAACTGAAGAAAACTAGAGAATGGGGATCTTTATAAGAACTCCACACTTCAAGAAAAAATAATGGATATTGCCAACGAGTAAATGTACAGGAGACAAAATTCCCACAGATACATGGTAAAATTAACCAAATGCAACAACGCTTTTATTGTTCTTCATCTTCTATACTTTCAACATTTTCTATATAGTCTTTTGTTGCCCAGTAAATAATTTTACGATTATCTTTTTTCGAAATTAACGCGTAAATCCGACTAAACAGTACTTCAGTACTTTGATTTTTTTATGCAAAAGAGTTAACACTTCCTTCTAAATCTTAATTGTGTCATGTTGGGAAATTTGGTGACATTTTCTTTAATTATTTTTTTAAAACAAAATTACTTTTTGCTAAAAACATTCTTGATTTATCCGATTATATCCGATTTTTAATTTAATTCAGTAACGTCAATTAGAGAAAATATGAGACGCTATATGATTAACAGTTTTATAAAATTATGTACTTTTAATGTCATTAGGGAACCTATTGTTTGATTTGTGTTAAAAGACAGATTTTTTTATTTGAATGGACAGTTCGGAAATCCGAGTGAATGTGTACGGACCTCGTACAGTGACAATACAACTGGACAATATTTCCGTTTGTGTTTATGGATAACCATATGCTTATTTGTTATATGTTAATTGTTGAATATTGGCTTTAATAGAATCTTAACATTTCATCTGTGTTTCCTTTAACTCCACCGCTAGTTCCCAAGTGTTTAAATTCTAAACGCGTCAATTGGTTCAGAGCCCGGTGCATTTAGACTACCGTTTAGTCATTTGCGTTGCTAAGATCCCGATGGATTTCGGACCGCCGAGATTGAACTGGCAATATTTGCCGAATGTTGCATCTGCCACAGCTTACGGACCAAGAAATATACAATTTATTCAAGGTGTCAAGTGTTTCCGCTGTAAGTGCTATGGGCATATCGCCAAGCAGTGTAAAACTTCAGTCAAAAGACATAAAACCATCAAAACGTGCAGAGGGACAAAATACGGATGCAGGAATTTATAAACAGGAAAACTCTTGAAAATTTACCCTTCTTTGATTTGGATTGCACGGAGTTCCGAAAGGCAATGCCAAGTGATACATTGCATGTACAAACTATGAAGACCGAAATTATGAATCTAAACCGTTTGGAGGATGAGGACGAGGTAATTTTAGAAATTATTCAAAAATTAAAGCGTGAAAATGTGGAACTTTAGAAACAATTAAATAAAATAAAACAACAAAATAGTGATATCACCAAGGAATTCAAAAAGTTTAAGGTAAAAAGTATTGAAGAGTACAATGAAGTGTACAATGAAGTTGTCGGCATGAAGTTAAAATTGGAAATAGAAGTAATGAATTACCAAAGCAGAATTCAAAATATGGACGAAAAAGTTATAAAGTATCATCACAAAATTCAGGGCCTGGTGAATAAATTAGATTCGGAAAAGGACAAGGTACGGAGATTAAATTCATTGCAAATTCAGACATTTCAACAGCCAGCACATTTTGAACATTTTGAAGTTATCACTAGTAAGAGACAATCACACGAGACAAGACAAAGAGGACGTGGAAACAGGAACCCCAGAATAATTGGGCGTGCATGATGAAACAGAAGCACTTCTTGTCGATTTTATGAAAAACGAATTAAAAATGGAGACTCCGGCCACATTTCATCGTGCACATCGATTTGGGCAAGAGTACAATGAAAAAAACCCTGACGGTACAACAAAGTATATAACAAAGCCGATAGTATGCAGATTCGTGAACTTTAAACAGCGAGAACTTGTACGAACAGAGGCGAGAAATTTGAGAGGAACAACGTATGGTATTAACGAGCAATACCCGAAAGAGATAAACGAGCGACGGAAAATTCTCTGGCCCTACTACCAAGAGGCTCGGAAACAAAAGAAAAAAGTCTCTTTGAAAAAAGACCGCCTTTTTATTGACGGGGAAGAATTTTATATACCAGACGAAGTATATGGTGCTCGTCCTAAAGAACTTCAAGGACGTCGTCACTAGGCCAACCGTGGGAGAGTAAACAATCAATGAAAGTTATTCGGACTTTCACTTAATCAGCTGTGACCAAGACTTACCTGTAAATAATTCGTCAATTGTAAATAATAAGTCTATTGATATTCTGTCATTAAATGTTTGTGGTGTTAAAAAGAAACTTCTTTACCCTGAATTTAGGTCTTTGTTAAATAGATACGATATAGTTTGCCTAACTGAAACGAAATTAGATGATATTGATGAATTAAATTTTCATGATTATATTTTTCATTGTAAGAACAGAAAAGCACTGGCAAATTTCAGATCTGGTGGTATAGCTTTGGGATTTAAAAAACACCTTGAAAAGCATATAACATATTTGGAATCTGAAAGTAAATTTGTTTTATGGTTTAAGATTTCTAAAAATTACTTAAAAACTACTGAAGATGTTATAATTGGAATAATTTATATTCCACCATCAAATTCTATGTATGCATCAGAAGATGCTTTTACAGCAGTAGAACAAGAATTACATATTTTTAGTTTTAATACAAAATATATTGCAGTGACTGGTGATTTTAATAGCAGAGTATCCAATCTATGTGATTTTTATGATGACAATGAAATTGATCATGTTTACTTGGGGAATTGTTCGGATCAATTAGATCCCAATAATGTACATATCCTAGATGAACTTAATATACCACTGCAAAGAAATAGTGTAGATAAAGTAGTTAATACATATGGCAGAAAATTATTAGATATGTGTAAAAACAATAAATTATTTATTTTGAATGGCAGACTTGAAAATAGTAATATAAGTAAACCAACAAGTAAGAATAATAGTATTGTTGATTATACATTAAACACAGCATACTTATTGAGTAGGATAACATATTTTGAAGTCTTAGACTTCTGATGTACATTCTGCTATATCGATGACAATACATCAGTGCCTTTAAATGCCATATCAGATGAAGAATCTGATTTTGTAAATAATAATAATGCATTTATAAAATAAAAAAATGGGATGCTCAAAGGTGTAATGATTATGTGAATACTATTGATTTCAGTAAAGTACATGATATTCAGTTAACATTGTCTAATTATGGAAGAGATATATGTAATGTAAGTAAAGATCTGATATACAATGTTGTTGGCGATATTTGTGATGTGTTAACTGAATCAGCTAAAACGACATTTAGTATTATTAATTTTGATTATTCAAATAATAGTACAACACGGAACATGTAATAAAGAATGGTAAAATACTGATTGTAAAAAAGCACAAAAAGAGTTAAGGAAGTGTCAGAGATTGTACAAACACTATGGTTCTGTATTATTTAAAGAAAGGTTGAAACAAAGTGAAATTTATTATAAAACAGTGATGAATGAAAATATTATACGTTATAATGCGGAAATTAGTAAAAACAAATGAAAACAAAGAATCCAAAAGAATTTTGGAAAATGTTTAATATGAATAATAATAAAAAAGAAAAAAGTAGTATCCCGATAGATGATTTGTTTGAGTTTTTTAGAGATGTGAATCGAAAAAGATTTAATGACGATTTTCTTATTGAAAATGATGTAAACTCAGATTTACAAAACGAAAATTTGGATAATATGATCACACGTGATGAAATTGTGAAAGCTGTTAAAAAAGCTAAAAACAATAAATCTGCTGGTGCAGATCAAGTAATAAATGAATATATTTCCTCAACTTTGGATAAATTTATTGATATTTATGTGTCATTACTTAACTTGATTTTTGATACAGGGATTTTGCCCGAAGCGTGGCTTATTGGAAATATAATTCCTATTTTTAAAAATAAAGGAAGTAAACTCGAAGCCAAAAACTATAGACCAATTACTCTTTTGTCATGTCTCGGGAAAATATTTACATCTATTCTAAACGAACGATTGAGTACTTTTATACTTTTATTGAAAATTTTTGAAATATTAAATGAAAACAAAGCAGGTTTTCGACAAGGTTACTCAACGAGTGATCACATTTTCTCGCTATATGCACTGTTTGAATTGTTAAGTCTTAAAAAAAAAGAAATTATACTGCGTGTTTATAGATTTCGAAAAAGCATTCGATTCCGTGCATCGTAATTCGTTGCTTTTTAAACTTGTTATTAACAATATAAATGGAAAATTTTTGCGAATAGTACAAAATATGTATTCTGATGTAAAATCGAGAATAGTTCATAATTATATGATGTCTGATGTCTTTGCTTGTGAAACTGGAGTAAGACAAGGGGAAAATTTATCCCCTTTACTTTTTTCCCTATATCTTAACGATTTACAGGAGTATTTAGAAGGCTGTGATATAAGGGGACTTAAATCTATCACAACAGATATAGAAACTGAACTAGAATTATATTTCAAGCTTTTCCTTTTATTATATGCTGACGATACCATTTTATTGGCCGAAACTGAAGATGACTTACAAGTTTTACTAGATAGATTCTATGACTATTGTATTGAATGGAAACTTAAGATAAACATATCTAAGACAAAAGTTTTGGTATTTTCAAAAGGTAGACAACCTAAAACCCTACATTTTTTTCATAAATGGCGTTGAAATAGAAATAGTAAAACATTATAAATATCTTGGTGTAATTTTTTCAAGAAGTGGTTCGTTTTTAGAAACAAGAAAATACTTAAAAGAACAGGGTACTAAAGCTATGTATAGTATAATTAAAAAATGTCGATCAAATAAACTCTCATTATTATGTCAATTAGAAATGTTTGATAAAGCTATTGTCCCAACTTTACTTTACGGATCAGAGATATGGGGATTTGAAAACTCTGGCATACTTGAAAAAGTACATCTCAGATTTTGTAAGCATATATTTCGATTAAAACAATCAACTCCTAGTTTTATGCTTTATGGCGAGTTGGGGAGATACCCCATAGAAATCGAAATTAAAACTAGAATGGTTAATTTTTGGTGTCGTTTACAAACTGGAAAAGATTGTAAAATATCTTATATTTTATATAATTTGCTAAATATTAATTTGACCAATTATGGTATTAGAAGTAAATGGCTATCCTTTGTAAAATCAATTTTTGATGACTGTGGAATGTCAAATGTTTGGTATAATCCACATTTATTTGATATACAGTGGATAGCTAAGTCTATTAAATCGAAATTGACAATAGAACTTGCCAGCACTGTACTTCTGGAAGCACTGGCGATGAGTTCCACTATTTATTGGAATGTCAGCATTTTAAAGAAATCAGGAACAAATATTTAGATAAGTTTTATTTTTCAAGGCCAAATGTAATTAAATTTGATAAGCTATTCAATATGAAAAAGCAATCAAAATTGAAAAAATTATGCACCTTTATAAAAAACATAAATAAACAGGTGTCGACTCCTGGCTGATAACATTTGTATGTCATCTCTCTTTTTTGCTGTAAACCTGTATATATGTATATATTATCATATATTTATTTATATATTTATTTTGCATTTTGTATCTCTATGCCTATGTATTCACAATGGTTATGAGAAATAAAGAACTTAAACAAAAGTTAAAAGATCAGTTCCAACAACAATGGTATGCTGAAATGTATAATTCACCTAAAAGTTTATGTTATAGATTGTATAAAAATGATTTATCAGAAGATAAATATTTATCAATTCTTCTGTTTAATACGATCCTAACATTTTGTAAATTTAGATGTGGAAATCACCGATTGCCGGTGGAAACGGGAAGATGGTATAACCTACCACGAAATGATAGGTTGTGCCATCTTTGTGATTCCACCAACATCGGTGATGAATTTCATTATATAATGTCATGTAAATATTTTAAAAAAGAGAGGCTACAACTCCTGCCACAATACTGTACTCGAAATGCAAATATTATGAAGTTTAGTTCGTTATTTTCATCAACAAACACTGCATTATTGGTGAAACTATGTAAACTTATTAAAATAATATCTGTGAGAGTCTGTCCTCCAGGTTAGTTATTTAGACATTCTGTACATTTGTCACACACATGCTTATACTCATTATATATATATGTGTATTGTATATCTTCTCTGTAACTATGTTGTTTATGAGAATAAAATAAAGTTCAAAGTTCAAAGCATATAGAAGAGGAAAGATAACTTGGCCTAATTCTTGAGACTCTGGGACAGAGTCTAACCGGAGCAGTGAGGAGTTGTCGTGATGTAAAAAGCGTTAAAATTTATGTTTGGACATTTCGAAGTAAATTGTCGTCTTTAGTTTCAAAAGTTCACAACTTTTCGTATGTAAATTATATTTTATTATGTAACCAAATTTAATTATTTCCTTTTAATGTCAATTCCGTGGTTTAGGCATAATTTGATTTGTGGATTAGGATTATGATAATTTTGACAACAATATGTTATCTAATCGAGACAATAACTTCAAACGAAAATGTGTGCAATTAGTGTCAATTTCAAAAGTATAAGATTTTGAAACAGTTATTTTGATTGGTCAACAGGCATTTTGAGACATCGGAAATTAATTGTGAAACGAAAAGCGTTAGTTCGGAAATCCGAGTGAATGTGTACGGACCTCATATAGTGACAATACGACCGTTTGTGTAACCATATGCTTATTTGTTATATGTTAATTGTTGAATATTGGCTTTAATAGAATCTTAACATTTCCTCTGTGTTTCCTTTAACTCTACCGCTACTTCCCAAGTGTTTAAATTCTAAACGCGTCAATGGTGCAGAGGCCGGAGCATTTTACTAAGTACGTGAAATAGTTATTTGCGTTGCAAAATCTCGTGTACAACAATGAACTATTCGAACTTTGGATTTCAGAGATGGAATTGGTGGAGCCCACAAAGAATACAAAAACTGAACCATGGAGACACTTGTGCATTTGGAGTAAGCAATAGGCGTTGGCAATGTACGAAATGTGGAAAGATCGATGTAGGACATTTTTGCCACGCAATAAACAGTAAGTGCTATAAATGTGGATATTTTGGACATTTCGCAAGATTATGTAAAACAAATATTGATAGAAATAACAAACGGAAATCCGAAAAACAAAAGCAAAGAGATTTACAACGATTACTTGAGTATAACCGAAAGAAAAGTATCATGTCCATCTTTCCCTTTTCGGATATTACCGATAGTGAATTTAATGAAACAACGAAATCAATGGATAATTCTTTGAGGACGGAATTAAAGGTTTTTAAGAAGAGACTGTCAAAATGTGAAGATGAACACTTTAGTGTTTCAAAATCTCTCTTCACCGCGGAAAAGAAATTGGAAAACCGAGAAAGTGAACTCAATGATCTAAGAGAAAAAATTAAGAAAATGTCTAGTCCTTTTGAGGAATTGATCAAAAACCATAATGAAGAAATCAACAAACTAAACATGGAAATCCGGAAACTTAGAACTTTTTATGCAGGGAAAATTCGACTTTCTAATAATCTACAGGTGGATGTAAATTATCTAAATGGACAAATTCATTTTAAGGACAGATTAATAACAGAATTCAAATCCAAATTATGTGAATACAAGCAACTAATTCAATGCAATGGAAATGACATTCAAAATTGGAAACACAAGCAGAAGACCGCGTCACAAAAAGGAACAAACAGCAAAGGCAAAAGTTGAAACAATTAATGACAGATAAACCATCTCGGACTCTGGGTCAGAGTCCAGTCGGAGCGGAGGAGAGTTGTCATGTTGGAAAATTTTGTGACATAATTATCTTTTTAAAACAAAATTACTTTTTGTTAAAAACATTCTTGATTTATCCGATTATTTCCGATTCTTAATTTAATTCAGTAACGTCAATTAGAGAAAATATGAGACTCTATATGATTAACAGTTTTATAAGATTATATAAGGGAACCTATTGTTTGATTTGTGTTAAAAGACAGATTTTTTATTTGAATGGACAGTTCGGAAATCCGAGTGAATGTGTACAGACCTCGTATAGTGACAATACAACTGGACAATATTTCCGTTTGTGTTTATGGATAAAAATATGCTTATTTGTTATATGTTAATTGTTGAATATTGGCTTTAATAGAATCTTAACATTTCATCTGTGTTTCCTTTAACTCTACCGCTAGTTCCCAAGTGTTTAAATTCTAAACTACTACGCGTCAATTGGATTGGTCGGGGGGTTCTCGAACAATTTCTAAAAGCTGAAATTTAATGAATATATTATTAATTATAATATGACAAAAGTTCACATTCAGACAGACTGAAATTTAATGGATTTATCATTAATTATGACATGACAAAAACTCTTATACAGACAGACTGAAATTTAATGAATTTATCGGTAGTTATGACATGACAAAAGTTCTCATACAAACAGACTGAAATTTAATGAATTTATCAATAGTAATGAAAATGAAAACTTCATATTTCGATATTTTTGGAAATGGTTACTTCTTTTTTTTTACTACTTTTGGATTATGGCTTTCCATATTTGGTTTAAATGCTGCTGATGAGAGGTTACTCTTTGAAACACGTGTACACCATAACGAAATTTAGTGTTTTTATGCAACTTCGGTATTTTTTTGATTTTGAACCATTAGACCCGATGCCATTGCTGGTGGACCAGAGGTCCCCGAGAGCATTCACCAGCCCAATAGTCGTTTTCTCTGCTTTGATGTTTGGTTCGTTGGTGACGTAATAACACATCCTTTCTACTGCATTTCTGTCCACATTCTTTACAACGAAAACTGATGGGCTTGATTTTATGTGTATTTATGTGTCGTTGGAGATTATCTCGTCGACTAAACGTTTGGTGGCATATCCCGCAATTTCGTCTTAGTGGTTCACTTCTTCCCCAAGTCTAACAATAAGGGGCAGTTCTGGACATCTTATTGAGTCTTGCTTTTAATTCGTCTCAGTGGTTGACTTCTTCCCTCAGACTGACAATAAGGGGCAGTTCTGGACATCTTATTGAGTCTTGCTGTTTTAATTCGTCTCAGTGGTTGACTTTTTCTCTTAGTCTGACAATGAGGGGCAGTTCTGGACATCTTGAAGAATCTTGCTGTTTTTATTGATAGGTAAAGCTTGGCTTCTTTACACATCTGTTCAGTTCGAATGTTAGAAGCAGAATGGGAGCTTTGTTGATTATGTTTTGTTATATAGGCGGCTTAGGTTGATTGATTGACCCTTGTCAAAATTTGGGGACTCCATACCATAAGAAATAGGACTTCGTAAATATGACCATTGGATTTAGAATGACAAAGATACCCAGAAAACATATACCACACGTCTATAGAACCCGACTTAGTAAAATTCACCAAATGACCACCCTGTCAAAATATAAGAGATAGAGCTTTATAAATGTCACCATTCGACTAAGAAGGTCAAAGTTACCCAGAAAACATACATTGTATATAACACACTTATAGTACTAGACTTAGAAAAAATCGTATTTTGGGCCATTCTCGAATTTTCGGATACCCCTATCTCAAAAACTGTAAGAGATAGAACGCTGACCAATCGCTTTAGGAGCTCGAAGTTGCCCCGGATTGATATATACATTGTACGGGAAACGAACGATAACTCTGGAAATCGAGAAAAAGTGTAGTATAATAAATTTGGACACCCCCCTTTTTTTACGCAGTAAAAAGCTTAAAGTTATGCTCACTTCCGTTGACGTCATACTTCCGGTTGACGCCATTTCCGGTGACGTCATACTTCCGGTCACGTGGCTTCCAATAACATCATACTTCCGGTCACATGACTTCCGGTGACGCCATTTCTGTAATCCTACTAATCCTCGTCAAATACTAATTGAAAACCACATACATACTACTAACGTTAACAACCCATTCCTTAGTTTTAAATATAATTTCCTTAAATGTAAATATCGTAGGCAAGTTCAGGCCGGTAAGTGGTTAGTTTTAAACAAAAGAAATGAAACTCTTCATTAAACGAAACAAAATAGGTCTGCTTAGATTGTTTTCCGTAGTTACTAATTCCAAAAAGTTTTTTCTAATCAGAAAATTTCATGATTTTTTAAATCGTGTATTTCATTAAGGTAAAGAAATAATGTAAATATTTGCCGTTTGGTTGTAAATTTTGTAATTAGTGCGTAAATTGCGGTTTAAATTGACTGAAGTGGATGTCTATCTATCGGATGAATCAAATATACATCTCCGGATTTTCTCCAAAACTGGCATACTGATTTATAAAGAATTGATCAATACATGTGCAAAATTCATTTCCGCCCTTGCACGCAAATTCCCAGAATAAAACCCCAAAGTTCGTGGAGACTGCTACAATACTGGCTCTATTTTAGAAATGAATTCGAATTTACCTATATACGTCATGATTACAACTTAGAGTCAGAGGCCCATTTAGGTAATCGTAATTTGATTTTTGTCTACAGTTTGTTTTATTGTATTAAATGGAACAATAAACATTCGACTACCGTTCAAAATATATATTAAGATACAGAAATCTCGAAACATTTTATTTAATTTCGTATAATTTTACCATAATGGGTACATTGATCCCTGTGAGTACCTTGGCAGTGTTTATAAATAACATTTACCGCCAAATAGTGAACACAATGGCAGACACCACCCTAACTATACCACCCTAACTTATACCTTGGTAACGGGTTATCATTTTGGATCTTGGAAATATACATCTTTGAAATCATTTATTTCATATTTCCCCTTCAAGATTTATCCTTTGGCTATCTTTTAATACAGAAATTGAGGCCACCCGGTAATTATTTGCCTTTTAATAATATCTTGTTGTCGCCATATTAATTTTAGTGTGGTCGCAGTGAAGACATTTGACATCAACTATAAACAGTTGAACGTGCAATAGCAGACAAATTGTTAACTTTTATTATGTAAATGTTTTTGTTTTACTAAATGCAT
>MJUU01064164.1:0-10145 GCA_002080025.1 Modiolus philippinarum
GGAAATGGGATGGACAGTTTTTAAAACGGAAAGCCTGACCGTGAACAATTGTAGTCAAACTGTGTGCAGAAACACCACGCCGAATGCAGTATAAAGAGATATTAAATATTTTTCGTGAAGAGCATACTCAGCTAGAGGGCTAAATTTCTTGTCCCTACCCATTTCTCCCATTTTATAGTGGCAGTCAAAAAAACTCTCGTCATATCTTTCTTCCTTTACTTACGATTTTTTAAATTGATTAACTTATTCTCGTCTAGTTGTAGCTGTTCTATTACCCAATGGACGCAAAACTCTAATTAATCGATCAATCAAAATAATGAAGTAGAAATGAAAGTCGAATAGAATAGCCGAAATAATATCAACAGCTGAAATGACAAAGTCTCTTTGCCATACATAAAGAAAAAAAAAATGTTCATGACGGCAATCACTGCGTATTCATATGTACAGGAGTAACTTAGACCTAAAAAGTTTAGTTTCCCTCATTTGTTTCATATTCGGGAAAAATACGGATGATTACGGATACATTACTGCTGAAAAGTAATATGTCATATTAACGGTACGCCCCACCCTATTTTTTTTTTTATTACACCCCTATAAAAACCACTTAAATGACCCAAAAACCCCTTAATTTCCACAAAAAACCCTCAAAATAACATTAAAACAACTATATTCCACATACCCTAAAACGAGAAAAAAATTACATTATATTGAAAAATACTAAAAAAAATTTCTGTAATTTACACTACTAAAAAGCACTTAAATTATCTAAAAACAACATAATTTCAACACTCAAATTTTTCTTACTTTTTACACTTATCCAAAACCACTTAAAATTATTAAAAATGACATTATTTTGAGACATTAAATTTAGGTAATACTTAAATAATGTAAAGCAATACTTAAGCAATACTTAAGAAATACTAAAAAATGTTAAGAAATACTAAAACTACGTGTAAATTACATGTAAAATAATCCTTAAAAATAATAAGTAATACTTAAATAATGCTAGGTAATTATTAAATAATGCTAGGTAAATGCTAAAAAATGTTAGGTAATTAATAAGTAAAAACCCCAAAACAATTACGAGTTACTCTAAATTACCCTAAGTTACTCTATTTTAATTTTATAATCCGTCTAAAATTCTTCTAAAATAACTTATAAATAACTTTAAGATAACTTTAAAATCTTTTATTTTCCACTATTTTTTAATTTTTAATCCACTATAATTTTAATTTTAATTTTAATTTTAATTTATAAAAATGCCTAAAACAAAACTTTCATTGGAAAAAATAGAAGAGATAAAAAAATCAAAAGGACATTTATCAGCGTCAGAAATACAAAATAAATATAATATAGGATGGGGTAGATTACAAAAAATATGGGGAAATAATGGGGAACCCACTCACTCCGCTCGTAATGAAGAAAAACAAGATTATAATATTACACGAGATTATAATAATGGGGAACCCACTCACTTCGTTCGTAACGGTGACTTCACTCACAATAATATTACACCAGAAGATTTAATAAATAAACTTGAAATAATAGCAAAAGAAAGTAATAAACAAACAGAACTTCTTTTACAAATATTAAAAGAATTAGAATTGGAAGAATTATCAGAAGAAGAATTATTAGAAAAAGAAAAATTAAATTTACAAAATATTGGACAACAAATAGAAAAATTTAAAACTACGTATTGGCAATCATTGGGAATAATGGCTATTATTAGCGGAATAATACTTACTTGGAAACATTGTAAAAAAGATCATCCAAATCACTTAGATCACCACGCTCACCACGCTCATCATGCGGAACCAACTCACAGTGAAACTGCTCACTCTGTTCGTCACTCCGCTCATAAAAAAGAACTTGATCCTTTTGATACTTACTACTTGAAAAGATAGATAGATTGGAGAAAATGAATATTAATCGTAACCAGATAGATAGATTTAAAACAGACAATATATAAAATATTAAACGAAGATAAAACATTAGCAGAAAAAATTAAAACATTATTTAAAGAAAAAGGAGTAACAATATTTAGTATTTTAACAGCTTTTGGGATGATTATAGGTGTTATTATTGATGCAATTATTCCTTCTGAAAGTAAACTTATGAAAAGAGAACTATGTGGGATGGTTTAGAACCTAAGAAAATTTATAATTTTTATACTCTAATCAATCCACTAAAATATAGTAGATAAAATTAAACGGATTTTTTTAAAGGAGATGGTAAAGTGAGAGGTGGTAAATCTAATATCTCATGTTGTTCTTTTAATGAAAAATTAAAATAATCTAATAACATTAAAACAAAATAATAACCATATTTTTCTTTTAAATGATCAAATATTTTATAATCAAAATATTCTGAAATATTTTTATCTTTAAAAAGAGGTACCTCAAAAGAAAATAATGTTTCTTCTTTTTTATATTTTAATTTTTCATTTATTTTATATGAAACATATCCATTTTTTATAGATTTATATATAACGTAAGTTTTTAAAGTATTTTTATCAAAGAAAGATTTTACACTCATTTTTTTTATTTTTTTATTTTTTATTTTTTTATATTTTATTATAAAAAATTAAAATTATAAAAAAATTACTTAATTTTTTCTAAATTTTTTAAATAAGGAGGGGGTATAGTGGGAGGAGGTAAACCTAATATCTTATGTTGATCTTTAAATGTAAAATCAAAATACTCAAATAACATTAAAATAAAATAATGACCATATCTTTTTTTAAAAAAAATAAAACATATTATAATTAAAAATTTTTGAAATATTTTTATCTTTATAATAAATCACAGTAAAAGATTTTAAAAATATTAAAATAAAATAAAATCTAAAATTTTCTTTAGAAATATTAAATATTCTACTAAAAAATTGTGAAATATTTTTATCTTCATAATAAATTGTACCAAAAAAAAGTAATGTTTTTTCATTATTTTTTATTTTTTCATTTATTTTATATACAAAATATTCATTTTTTTTAATTTTATGTATGTGGTAAGTTTTTTAATTATATTCATCAATAAATGATTTTATACTCATTTTATTTTTTTATTTTTTATTATAAAAAATTATTTTAAATATTTTTTTAAATAAAAAAAACACTTACTATATTACTTTTTTATTTAAAAAATAGCTATAAAAATGCCTAAAACAAAACTTTCATTAGAGGATATAGAAGACATAGAGAAATTACAGGGAAAATTAACAAGTTCTGAGATACAGAAAAAATATGGAATAGGACATAAAAGAGTACAGAAAATATGGAATAATGGAAATAAATGGGAATCCGTTCGTAGCGAGAGAAGTGAAATAATTAAACAAGATATAGATTTAAACGAACGAGATAAAAATATAGAAAGGGATCTTAAATTAATAAAAGAACAAAATCAAAAGGTTGTTGATATTTTAACAAATTATAGAGATAATTTTGTAATAGAAGTAGATCAAGATGATGAACCAGAAAACATTAAAAAAACTTGTGAAAGTGTTATAAATTATAATTACGCTCTTTTAGGATTATTGGGTGTTATAGGTGTAGCATTAATAGCACGGAGACCATTAAAAGTAAATGAAAATACCACCAAATAAATGAAACTAACGATAAAAAATCTTAATAATTTACTTTTTTTATTTTAATTTTAATTTCAATTTAAAAAACCCTTAAAATCACTTAAAAAAACATCGATACAAAACACTATAAAACACCCTAAAAATTGAACCTTAAACTGATGAAAATCTTTAAGAAAATCATGAAATAACTAAGTAATGAAAAAACGTCAAAAAGTCGTTAAAAAATAGCCATTTTAAATTTTATTAAAAAAGTTTTTATAACTAAAATATACCTTAAAAATTAAATTTAATAAAATGAATAAAGAAATAATATCTATACTAGATAAAGATAAAAAAGAAATATTAAATCATCATGATTTACTTTTTATACAAGATAAAAGAATTGAAAGAATTGAAAATTTTTTATTTTTAATTTTAATATTAGTTATAATTAGTATCGTGATAAAGGTTTTCTTTTATTTTTATCAGAATAAGAAAGAATCCTATCCTGTTTTATCTTCTCAAAATCACTAATATTTTTTTCTGTTAATAATTTATTTTCTTTTAAAGTATTTTCATATTCAATTCTTTTATTTTTTTCTAAATTTAAATTATTTACTAAAACTGTATTTTCATATTTTAATCCTTCTTTAATTTCATCCATCTTTAAATATTCTACGTAAGTTAAATATATAGATTTAGCTGCGTCAGAATTAGTTAATTGTGATACCTTTTTAATTATTTCATTATTTTTAAGTATTTCATATTTATTTTTATATCTTCTAATAATTATTTTAATCTTTGTACTCCTTCTTCTCCCCATATTTCTTCTAATTCTCCTGGTGTAATAGTATTTTTTTTGAAAATTTCTAAAGCATGATCCATTTTTTAACTATTTATTTAGTTTCAAGAAAATCTGATACTTTAAAATCTCTTTCAGCATTATAAGGTATATCATTTTCAATATATGTTGAATGAGTTAAATCTGAATCAATTAATCCCCCGAATCCATGTTTATCTTTTTTTAAAGGTTTACGTTTTTTACGATCGGAGTGAGCGGGTTCCCCGTTATTATTTAAATTACTAGATTTTTAAGCGGTTTCATTGTCATTATATTTTTCACGAACGTGTTTACTGTTATCATTTAAATTCACATTACCATGTTTTTTTCTTATATGTGTTGGTAATCCTTTTTCAGTAAACATTTCTTTACATATTGGACATTGAGTTGTTCTAGGAGAAGAAATATGTTTTCTTAAAAGCTCCTCTGAATTTATAACCGGTATCTGACGCTACTCTAGTTAAAGTTCTTTTAGAAACATTTAAATATTTAGAAAGTTCTTCTTGTGTAATTCTAGGATTTTCTGCTTTTAAATCTATAATTTTATTAATTAATGTTAGTTTTTGAAACTCATTAGGATTTACGGCTGTACCAAGTGCCATAGAATATTTTAAAAAATCAGTAGACATTTTGTAATGATAAAATTTAGGGTATCGTTTTACGAGTGAATTCAACTTTTTTTAATTAAGTGAAATAAAACAGCTCACTTCGATCATCACTTTTTTCGTATAAGGAGCCAATTCTATGTGGTAAAGTATCTATTCCATTATCTAAGATATATCTCTTATCATCAAAAGGAGATAATCCTATTTTAATCATTTCATTTAAATAAATATTATGTTTCTTATGTATGAGATTAAACATTATTTTATGGATTACTTTTGTATTAAATTAGCATTCTTCATATAACTCCGAATTAAAATTCTTTTTAATTGATTTATTAACACCCTTTGCAACACATTTAAATTTTAAATTTGAATCTTCTAAGTATTCATATCCATACATTTTACTTCTTATTCCGGTAAACTTCGTTAATATATTCCCACCAAGTTCATCTTTAATCTTTCCAATTATTTTTTTATTTTTATCTGAATAAAGAGGATGATCTTTTGGAAAATTTGATGTATCTAAATGACCTTTTATTTCTTTTGATTTTATATCTTCATAGAGATCATCTGTATATATATTCAAAACCATTGAATCACAATCACTATACAAAAGTTCATTACATGGTAAATTTTTTTCTATTATATCATAATAGAATTTATACATTATTAATTTTGAATAATCAAGTATACACATTCCTAAATAAATTGGTTTATTAAAATACATTGATTTGTAATTAAATAACACAGCTTTAAAATCTTCATTAAAATCTATAATATCTTTAAATTATCTAGGGAAGCCCATCTCTTTAATTTATCAGGACTTGTTGTTAATTCTATTAAACATCTATTGGAAATATTTTCAAGAGTTTTACCATAAAAGGAATTATTCATTAATTTCCAGAAATCTTTTTCAAAATCATTTTCTGCTTTTGCTCTCATACTTGTATTAAAATCAATATAATCTTTTAACCATGGTTTGTGATTAAATGATATAATACTATGGATTTTTGTTACTTTTATTCCAAGAGAAATATAATATTTTAACATATCATAATGTATAACATATTCTTTCTTATTAGTAAGATCTAATATTAATTTTTTAACTTTCCCTAATTTAATGTTATTTTGTTCAAGGAAATCCTTGGAGTAATTTGATATTTCTTCTTCTCTTATTATTCTTTTTTCTGGAAGTGGAGGGAATTTTTTTAATTTTAATCTAGTTAAATCATCATATTCTAAATCAACTTTAAAAATCATTCCTTTATCATCATCACATTGATCCAAATAATAATTTATGTCTTCGGTTTCACCGTGAGTGTGTTCCCCGTTACGAACGAAGTGAGCGGATTCTCCGCTATATTCCCATTTAAAGTTTTTATACGGAAGTTTTTCTGACATCCCACCACCATATAGATTATTTGCATCAATATACCATAGAAAATTTGGATTATCTATTTTTTCTTTACTAGTAAATTTATTTATTGCTTTTATAAAACGTTTACCAAGTACTCCAGAAAATCCTCCTCTTGTTCCCTTTTCAATCATTAATTTCATCTCTGTTAATAAATCTAATTCAATTCCTGTATATTTCAATCCAGCATTCCATGTTAGTCCTGGTGCAGAAAAACAATAGGCTGGGTCTATTTTAAATTTATCTAAACAAAGTTCTCTAAAATTCTCAAACAAATCAGATAATATTAACACATCTAACTTTTGATAAAGCATTAAATAATCTTCAAATGTTTCACAATATTTATTAAATATTTTCTTACCATGATTATATTCTTCATCTGATATATCTTTTTGATTCAATATAGAATAGAAATCCTTTTTATCTGGGAAAAATTTATTTTTTGGTTTCTCTAAAGAATCAAAATATTCATACGGAAATACACCTTTAAAACTTCTTTCCCATTTCTTTTCACTTTTGTTATACTCATGATATTTTAAATCTTCAAATAAAATATTTGTATATTCACTTAGTAATTTTTCGTTCGCTTCCTTACCCTTAAATTTATTTTTAACATGAATAAATAATTCTTTTTAAAGTATTTTATATTGTTCATCTTTTAATGTTTTAGATAAGTTATCTAAACCACTAATTAAAAATCTCATACTATCCTTGAAAATTAATTTAAAATATTTATCACCAAATGTTATTGATATGTAATTTTCTTGGTCTTTTGGTAATACCTTTACTTCATCATACCCCGTTTCATGTTTTAATAGTTCTTCTGTTAAAAAATGGAAGTCATATCCACTCCCATTATGAAAAAAAATGGAAGTCATATCCACTCCCATTATGAAAAAAGATTGGAAATTGTTTAAAATCTCTTGATTCTAATTTATTACAACTTAAACATGAAATCCCTCTAAATTCGCTCGATGCGTTAAACCCGCTCGCTTCGCTCGTAAAAGGGTTATATTCAATTATTTTATCTTTTCTCTTTAATTCCTTTTTACATAAATAACAATTATCAGAGGAATTATATAATTCTTCTTCTTTCTCTTCTGATATGTTAAATTTTCTTTCTGCTTTACGATAAGCCCACTTTATTTTATTTCTATATTTTAAACAAATTTCAATAAAATCCTCTTCTGCTGTTTCACTTGGACCATAATTAATATTCTTGTTTTGTATAACATTAGGATATTGAGAAACTCATTGTAGATTAAATGACACCACCTTTTGTTGACATAAATTTACTGTATTATCCTTAAATGATAATTTAATATTTTCTCTTTTTATTTTATTTCGTATTACGTTCGTATCAATATTTATCCTTTTAAGTTTATTAATTTCACAATATTTATTTATTTTATAATCACTTATTTCTATATGCCTTCCATCTTCAATCCATTTATCAAAAATCTTATCAATTTGTTTATTAAAATATTTCTCAATATACCTTTCTTTGATTTTATCTAAATAATTTTTCCATTTATCATACGAGTGAAATGATTGGGTTTCACGATTATATAACTTATTTTTAATATAATATTGATAAATTCTTTTTGAATACTTTTTTGAATATCCGTATTCCTTAATTAATTTATTAATAAACATATTTTTTATCTTAGAATTCATGTAATTCAATTTGTACTTTAATCTTAATTTATTAATTTGTTTTCATACGAGTGAAATGATTGGGTTTCACGATTATATAACTTATTTTTAATATAATATTGATAAATTCTTTTTGAATACTTTTTTGAATATCCGTATTCCTTAATTAATTTATTAATAAACATATTNTCATGTAATTCAATTTGTACTTTAATCTTAATTTATTAATTTGTTTTCTAAGATCAACATCCATATAACTTAATTTTATATTAATTGATTCAAAATCAGCATATCCAACAAATGGTAGTTTTAATTTAAAATGGTTATTCTCAAATTTACAAGTACTACCTTCTTTTGGCATTTTATATTTAAATGGTTTATTTTCATTACAATTCTTTTTATGTTCTTCTAAAGCTTTTTCAGTAGTATATGAAGCAGTAATACAATTTCTACAATGATATCTATTATGATTAATTAAAGTGTTAAAATTCTTAATTAAACAATAATGTTTTTTAGTATTTAAAGTAACATATAATAAATCTATTTCATATTTCCTTTCTTTAAAATCGGTTCTGTATAGGGGATAAATATTACGAATATTCTTCTCTTGAGATAATTTTTTAAAATTCTCATCTTCTGGGTCTAATAATTCTTTTTCAATTCCAAACACATTTATAGCTATATCTTCATTTTGTTTTTCAAATGTTTCAATTGAATTTATACTTACTGGATATTTAATATTTTTGTATTAATATGATCTAAAAAAAAGGTTTATAATTTGATACTCTTGAGGGTTTTTTATTCATTTTTTTAAATATATCGGAATATTCTTTATGTTCATCAGGTTTTTCTTTTAATTTATATAGTATTCCTGCAATTACACTATAAGAAAAACAGTAATTATCATTATTTTGTATATTTAATAAACTCTTAAATTTTATTCCTAAATCAAAATAAGAAGATCCATTTATACTCTTTACTCTTACAACACTAACTTCAGTATTTACTATTTCATAAAATATTAACCCAGATTCTTTACCTTGGTGTTCTTCTTCCCAAGCTTTGTATTTATCAACAAGAGAATTATAAACTTTATTAAATTTATTTATTGCGTTAAATCTTATATAACCACTATTATAATATCTTTTTATTATTTTACCAAAAGCATGCGGTTGCCTGTAATTCGTCTTTACTAATAATTTAAACTTTACATTTGGAAATGTTAAAACAAGTTTTTTTACTTTTTGTTTAATACTTTTAAAATAATCATCTATATTAATACCACTCTTATTTATAAGATGTTTAACGTAATTTTTATTATTAACAGATTTTTTGCTTCCATTTTGTTAATATAAAAATCAATTATAAATTTTTTGATGATAAATTAGCTAGTATTTTCTTTGATAATTAATCCAATAATTTGGATTTCTTTCTATAAATTCTTCATAAGATTTTTTATATTTTTCTTTATTTTCTAAGTAATATTTATATCTACTAGGTTTTTCACAATCCTTACATTTACACCTGTATCCATCGCAACAATTATTCATTTTTCTAAATAAGTTATATGATTTAAAAATTAAACAATATTTACAAATTTTACCTTCTGGCATTTTTTATATATATATATTAAATTAAATAAAAATAATTATATTTTTTTGTTTTAGTAGTGTAAATTACAGAAAAATTTTTTAGTATTTTTCAATATAATGTAATTTTTTTCTCGTTTTAGGGTATGTGGAATATAGTTGTTTTAATGTTATTTTGAGGGTTTTTTGTGGAAATTAAGGGGTTTTTGGGTCATTTAAGTGGTTTTTATAGGGGTGTAATAAAAAAAATAGGGTGGGGCGTACCGGTAATATGACATATTACTCTGAAATACTGGTACCAGTTAAGATCGGTAAACAGGTCTGAATCCACTGTACATTTTGTAGGCAATGCATACTCAATCTGTCAATCATCTGTATTTTTTTAAATTAACACCGGATATTACGTCATTTGCCTATATCTCGGAATCACAAAACTTACCGTCTACTCCAGGTAATTTCAGAGACATTCCGAATATCAT